>JAVSBS010014282.1:71823-83985 GCA_033124195.1 Coracias cyanogaster
CTTCACATGGAAGGACACCACCGAGAGAGCTCAGCAAGATGCAACCAGCCCCAACAGAAGCCACACCCAACAGGAAGCTCTTCTGACTAATTGGCTTCTGATTAAAAGGGCCCAGGCCTCACCCACCACCCCAACCATGACAACCTGGGTGAGGGTAGTGCCACAGGTGGACCAGGTTCTGCCTCTGGAACATGAAGCCAATCAGAAAAATAAAACATTCTGCTGGGCTGTGGGTCATTCACAGGCCAACTTCAGCTCAGGCCCCAGCACTTCAAGGTTCCATCCTTTGAAGTTTTCTGGCCCAGATGGCTAAAGGTCCCAGAAACAGCATCTGATCTCAGACCAGCCCCTCTTTTAAACAGGAGGTTGGACTAGACACCTCCTGAGGCCTTTTCTTATCTCAGCTATCTTACACTATCAAATCTCATTCATTTAAGCTAATTTGAGCTGACACAATAAGGAACAAGAATCCATACCTGAGCTAGCTAAAACTAAACCATTAAGAGTTTTCTAGCTATTTAGGTACTTTAAACATAAGTCATCTGCTTGACCCATGAAGAGCCCTAAGTTAAGACAGTCCATGATGAAACAGTTTCAGTACAAGCAGGTACACTTCTTCTTTCTTTAAACTATGCAAGTAAAGGAATTATACCCTGAATATACAAGAAGATTTAGATAACATGGTGCCGCAATCACAGACAAGTTCCCATAAACAAAGCACCTAATTTAAATTACCACTTAGTAGACAGGTAGAGGTGCAGCAATGACTTCGGCAGCTTAAAAAATCCATCATATTTGTGATAAAAAATATTTTCGAACTCAATATATGCAATTATTCAGAAATGCGGACACAGTAACAGTCAATTCGCTGACTTGCACACTCAAGCTAGTAAATAGGATCTTTATTTCATCTGGTTTTATTGAAGTAAGGGAATTACTTTTCTTAAATGCATTTGTCTCCCTTAAATAACTTTTGCAGAGGTATATTCAAACATATACATAAAACAATAACTAGGTGGGTAAATGCACCCTGCTTTACAACTCTGCCTCTGTGGTTGCCTACTTAAGAACTGTCACCCGAGCATTGGTACTGCAAGCCACAAGCAACTCTGACCTGGCCTTTTCCTCATGACTTAGAAAAAAGGGATATTGAGATTTATAAAGCACACTTTAATGCTATTCATGTAAGTCATATGCAACCACAAATTACTTTAGTACAGAATGTTTACAACCTTCTTTTATCTTACTTGCAAGTGCATTTAATCTCTGCAACATATGGTTGTGTAGATGTGCATGTGAGTTGGAATCCATTTTAAGTTCTCCTTAGTTAAAGTTTGAAAGCAATTATAAGAACTTATCTACAGAAGGAGAACAATAACCTACATTTTAATATTTTGCAAAAACGGCATATTAGGGGTAACTGATCAGTTACAAATATGGCTCTTTGTAAATAACTTTGAATGTACAAGGCTAGAAACTCAACTAAAAGAAAAATGTTCTTCCAAGGACACCAGGATTATCACAGAAAGTGCCCCAAAAAGGATTTTTTTCTATGAAAAGCAGCATACTCAACAGGTCTTCCTACCTATAATATAGCAGTTTCTAAAAGTGTGTATCATTCCTCCACCATAAGCCAAGCATTATTAAAGACACCATCTGCAAGTTTGTGCTAGAAAAACATAATCAAAGAAACAAGACTTTTGGAAAATTACAAAAAATGTTCTGCACCGGAGTTGATAGAAACAATCTCTCATTTAAGATTTTTTTTCAAAGCAAAAACCTTCAGACTGTCAAGTCTTCGATTTGCTATCTTTTTTCTTTCTACTGTTCTCAGTGAATATTGTTGACAACATCTTGTAATACTTGTCCAATCCTAACTGTCTTCCATGCATTTTTCATCCACTGAGCTGTAACATAGAGTGTCCCGTATCTAAGTAGCTGCAGACCAAAATCTACACATTTCCTGTCTTGTGCTCATGAGAATTTTGTGCTCTCTATTAGCAGAGGTTTCCTAGCCTTGCCAGCTTCCGAGGTTATTTTTCCTGAGTTTGGCGTCTTCATGTCAAACAGGATTTTAGCAGGGAAACTCTGGGCATGTGAATTACCTTCCTTGAACTACCTAGACTGTTCTATTTTTATCCTCCATGTGACTGACGGAAGAAAACCACGATGAGTAGAAGTCTAATAGGGAGTGAGTCCCACAATAAACTTACAGAAATAGCGAGGAGGAACTGTTCCATTATTGCTGGCATCAAATGCATTGGAAATATTTCTCTGCTGAACCGATTCGGGAGTGTGCCACGACACCTTTACAAAGCTGTTTGATTTGCACGCACCTCTGTGCTGTCCGTCTATACAAACCAAATGTCTTCAGCACAGAGGCGCATAAATCATCAGCTTCATCTGCTGCAATTAGAACTCACCATTCGTGCAGCATCATTATATAGGCAACACCACAGAGTGCAGACGGCAATCACATGCCACTGTAAACAGAAACTAAAAAGAACTTTATCTGACATTTTTGTGTTTATCCATTCCACTTGCTTCTTTCTCCTTCTTTACTCTTATGGGAAATTTTGTCCTAATCTAATTTAAATAGGATTTAAATACCATTGGCTGTGAGTTTACAGCAACATATGTTTCTATTTTCATCCAACTCATTTATTTTTCCTCCGCTTAACAACCCTGCCAAAGTTGTTCTTTTTCAAACAATAAATTAATTCAGAGAATGATTGTTTATAGTGATATCTTCTGTTAATTCTGACATATGCCAAAAGGCCACAAATTGTGACTAAAAATTATATCAATAACAAAGCTTTAATGAGTTTTATACTACTTATATATTAACAAGCAGAAGCAGGGCTAAAAATCAAATAAAGTAGTTCAGATACAAATAGGGAAAAAGTGCAATACTTTAAAATGCAGAAAGGGTCATGACAACATTACTGGGTTTTGAGATAAATATTTCTCTCAAACAATGCAATGGGAGACTATCTCCTGGTCACCTTTAAACTTTCTTAAAATGCCGGTGTCTCTGAGGTGGAAAAAAGACCTCAGTTTCTCTATACACATTTAAAATATAAATATGAACATGGATGAGCTGATATTACATTGTTCTAGTTCAATTAAAATTAGAGTTTCCAGAATTAGAAAAAGTGCTTAGGCTTGGTCTATACAAGAAAACCATACTGATGCTAAACAAGTAGGTATAGTTAAATGAGAGTTGAGTCAATGTAAAGTGCCCTTAAGTCAACAAACATTTGGTTGAAAGTTTCTTTTATTAAAAAAAATCAATTTTTTTTTAATCAGTAGATGTTTCAAACACTGATTCTGAAGCACTGCTACTATGCTACTGGATAGAAATACATAGAATGTTGCTAGCTGCTAAACCCAAGCAAAATATTTTATAACTTAATTACTGAAAACTTGTAGAAGCCTTAAGTGAATTCATTGGTCATTGGCCGCTGCCGATAACATTGCACAGCCACACCTACAATGATTTATTTCTCACATGGAAGTATTGAGGTATTCCATCCATTCCAACTTGGTTTTCAACAGTATTCCATGATACCAGGTAACTGAGAGAGACTCTTTGGTTGCCACAGTAGTGACTGGATCTCTATTTTTCTGCTGTTGCAACCTTTTGTTGATTGACTGACTTGGGTAAATATATAGACGCATATGTTAATTTGATTGTCCAAACAAATTTTTAGCAGAAAGTAATTTGCTATAGGAATAACCACAGTAGTAGTGGAACTAGGAATAACAGCTCAAGGGATTAAGTCCTTTTCTGCTCTATTAGAGATGTTAAATGGTAACTGTTTACACGAAATGCTTGAAAACTAACTTCCATTTCTCAGAGACAACTGTCAAACTCATAAACAAGCAAAGGGAATACTGAACCCATTTCAAATAGGAAAGAAAGGACCTGTAATAAGCTTTAAGGATTTGAGCTACTTCTTTGCAAAATATGGATAATACAGTGAGGTTAGTCAACTGAGCTTGTATTCAAAATACAATCTGGAATGCTGGCCAACAGCACTACTTACTGGCTTTTTTTTTTTAAGGTTTTTAGAGTGTCTTGCAGTGATTCCTTCATGTTTAGCTTACTCAGGCAGATTAATAGAAATAACATAAAATGAGGCATAAATTCAGTTCTCTGTATCAAGTATCTTCTTTCTTGGAAGAATCTTAGTCTCTGTTTCTGTTGGTGTTTCTGTGGCTGACAACAATGTCTGTGCATTTCTCCAAAAATCACTTTACTGTTTTGTGATCCTTCCACTTGACCATCCTGCTTCCCATTTGCCCATCACTCAAAGAGAAGTGTTCAGAAGAAGAAACCACCAGACTATGCTAATTAAAGCCCTCTAACAACATTAACTTAATCTTTATTACTCAAAGGAAGAGCAAAAATAAAATGAAAAGTAGAAAGATCATTATGAGGTTAAGTTACTGAGATTAAGATGTGGAATGCAGCCCCAGTTCTGCCACATATCTCCTGACCTTCTGTTAACCAGCCAAGTTATCTGAGTTCTCTGCACTTCAGCTGGCTTCACAATGAGGAATAATATTCTTTTTCTTCATCACTGTTAGTTTGAGCTCTTCAAAGGCTCTCTCCTCTCTCTGTACAATGCTTAGCACAGTGGAGCCCAGTCTTTCACCATTAATAGTAACAGAAAACTCAAAATTGTAGAGAACTCTTAAGAAGTTAGAAGCACAAATGTTTTTAAAAAAGTTCAGTTTCTTAATGATGAATCTAATAAGTGACAGTTCATAGACCTGAGGACTCCAAAGCTTATCCTATTCTAAGAAGCTCAGATTTTATTGCCTGTCCAGTACTGAGCATCGAAGTAAAATAATGTTTTTGCTTGTCCTGTAAAGTGAATTTCCAATTAAAATTCAACAGTGCAATCCCCTTCAAAATGGCTCTAATATAATTTGAAGTACATTAATTTGACTTGGTTACCTGTTTTGTTAATTAAACTGATGAGGCAATTTATTCACTCATTCCAGGCCTGACATTAAATGACATTTCATGTGACATCCGATATTTTTATGTTAATTGAATAACTTTTGATTTGTGTATACCAGGTTGATTTGTGTAGTACATAAGTGTCAGGGAAAAAAAATAATATCTGCAAATAATAAGTAATCTAAGTGATTTACAAGTAGAGTTACTAGCATTTTGAGCACAGGTGGCTGTTTATTTTTAGATTTCCTAAGGACTGAATATGAACTGTCACTCCAAACTGCTATTTTTAATAACATTTTGGAAATTAGAAATTCAGAATGCAATGCTGGGTGTTTCTATATTAATGAAGCACGTCTAAAAATAGTGTTTCTTTCCCTTAGTTGTTTTTGCAGAACTAGGCCAGTAGAACCAGTCCTTGAGACTGAATGATAGCTGATAAGTTTTTTTCTTTATGATTATTTGATTCTTATGAAAGAAAGACAGGCTTTAAGAGTTTACTTATATGAACCAAATATTTAAATCTACTTTTGCATGGAGCATGTGGAAATTCCTGTAGTTCCTTTTATTTTAAACACTCCTATTGGCTGGGAAAATAAAAGCACTATGACACCTGTAGCTGATATTTTCCTTAGCATAAAATTTGGTATATCCATCGTGCTTAGATAAGATTTAATGGCACCATTAGCCACAAAATAAGAATGAGCAGTACATCTTTATTCTGTATGAACAACTGAGAAGAAATTCCTTGTTCTGGCTGAAGTTTACAAAAAAAAGGAACAAACACCAAAAATAATCTCTTCCCTCCCCACTGACTCAACTTTCAGACGTGTACTTTTCATGTGTTTCTCAGTTGGGAACTCTGATATAGTCTCTGTTTTAATAGTAAGTGAATGGGCTTTTCTTATCTGAGCCACCCTGGGAATTGCCTCCTGCTAACTTGCTTCAGGATTTTTTGGTCACGGGCAAAAACCTTCCATATCCAGATTTTCTTCCATGTAAAATCAGCTGAAACTGTGTAATCACTAATAGGAACATATTGGAATCTCTGCTTCAATTCTCACTCTTCATAAAGGGCAAAACAAACCAAAGCAAACAAAGCAAACCCTCAAAACCAAAATCAAAATAGTCATTTAATATAGCAGTTATAAAAATGGAAAATAAAATTTAAGAAGTTTGCATAGCACCAGAGAAAGATACAGGTATTTCCATTCATAATAGAGCTTTGATATTTCTGGGGGGCTGAAGTAAGTAAATACATATTTTTTATATCCTTTACTATATATTAATCATGTATTATACTTCACTGGAGCTTGCAACTTGAGATATACACAGATTTTGGAAAGAGTGCCTTGAAGTGACTCAATCACATTGTCTTTTCATTTTATTCCTTAAATGGCAGCATTGAGGAAAGAGTCATGACAGTTGGCCTTTATTCAAATTAGGAATTAAATATTTTAAAATGAAAGACTTCTCTCTAAAGTATATAACATGCTGGAATTCAGAGTAGTTTCCTGGCACCATTTTAGTACCAATGAAGTCTGAAATTCCTTAAGTTCCATGCAAAGAGACCGTAAAAAACAATATACTGTGATTTCTATCCAGACAAACTGTACTGATTTCACTGGCAGCTGAGGACGAAGAACACCCATGTGTTTAGTGTACCCCTCATTTTATTCCTCGTGTTCTTCACCACACACTCCCTGCATCATGGTCCACTTATTACACATCATAAAATCTGGATTACA
Organism: Coracias cyanogaster; assembly: GCA_033124195.1. NCBI lineage: Eukaryota > Metazoa > Chordata > Aves > Coraciiformes > Coraciidae > Coracias > Coracias cyanogaster. Next base: position 78,541 of record JAVSBS010014282.1, read on the forward strand.
AAGAACAGTGACTGCCAGCAGGTCAGTCTTTGATTCCAAGGTGATCATCACCTTATTTAGGCCAAATAACAGACAGTGGCTACAGTGACACTTGGACCTAAAAAACGAAGAGGATCAGTAAATGACCTGAGGAAAAAACCCCACAAGACTGGTTCTAGGGTATCTAGTGCATTGATTTTAGGCTGTGTAAGGGAACAGGCTGCTAGGGACTTTAAAAAAAAGATGCAATAAAGACAGCAATGACTCGATAATAGCAGATTTCTGAACCTGCTAAACAATCATTCAGTATGCTAAGTTTTAATAATTAAAAACAAAAGTAACAGTACTGAAGCAAATTGTAGGAGGACATACTTAAATGAGTAATTTTTGAGTTCCCTTACTCTGGGGAATGTTACAAGGAACAAAGGCAGGCTGGGAATTCCACCCCAGCATCAGAGCTGAGTTGCCCTGAATGGCATCTATGGTGCTGCAAGGCTGGGAAAAAACCCAAGGCACAAAGACTGCATCGAAAAGAAGCAGATGGCCAAGCCAAGCATTTCTTTATTCTGTCGCAGTATGGTGTATCACTAGCTAGTTAAGAAACTAATTTCACCGCAGCCACTCAAAAAAATTCTGCTTATACTTTCTTTATTTATCAATACCTCAACATTGCAGATTTTAATAATTTTCCTTGAAAAATATATTAGAAAAGGCTGCCATAAATCTCAGTACAATATAGACAAAATCATGAAAAAATCATGAGCATTTTTTTCCAAGGGAAAAAAAATGTTTTAGGGCCATGCAATTACAGCACATACCTTTTGTTCTGGGGAAGCTGGCTGATGCAACTTCAAACATGTTTTAAACAATATGAGTTTGGAAGTTAAAAAATAGAAAACGTAGTATCTGACACTCAGGAACTGGTTTTGATGAATGGAAAAAAGAGAAAAATACAGTAATGGAAGTGAACGATAGGGATAGAGCTTGTGACTGGTTTGTCTTTCCAGTCACTGAAAGGTTGAATGACCTGGTCTTCATCATGTGCAGCCTCCATCACCTCTGTTCTGCCTGATAAGTGCTCTCTTTCTCCAGCTATTACCTGCTCCAATAAGCCTGTACCTCCCTGACAGTAACTCAAATTTTCTATGACCGTCATACTTGGCCATGAGTGGAGACGCCTCTGTTTATTCTCAGACATTTCTTTCTATTGCATTTCTGGAGTGAAGCATGCAACCAGAAATTAGTAAACTTTTTTTTTCTTTTTTTTTAAACTGCTGGTAGGACAAAACCTACAGCACATGGAAGGGGTTCTTTGGCATTTCCTGGGCTGCTGCTACTTAAGGATCACATGATTTCTTTCTACGCAGGCTGCATGCTCTCTTACGGCAAAGAATGATAAAATTCATAGCAAGTAATGCTATGGTACCTTGTAGTACACATATAAATAACATTCCCCATCTTCCTTTCCCTTAACTTCTACTGATACAGCTTTTTCTTTTCTCCATCTTCCATTAATTTTCTACATTTGGCTCATAGCTCCTTTCCTCTTGCCCCTTTTGCCCATTTTCTCCCTCCCATAAGGCCAATTTATGCTACTTCTAATCCTAAACTCACAATCATCTACTTCCACTGTTGCTCTTGCACTAAATGTTTCCAATGAAAATCCTGAACCTGATCTCCAAAACCCTTTTCCTTAACCTTTTTTCTTGCTCTTTCTTTACACAGAACATATGTGCCTTAGTTAAAACTCTGCCTTAGAACTTTTACCTTAACTTATACTGAGTACTTAGCATATTATGGATGTTATGCTTACTGATCAGAACATAGGTCAAAAATATTCTTAATGTTCCCAGTTTCTTTCTTTTCAACTTCATATATTGACACCCAACTCCAGAGTCCTGAATCATGACTATTACTATGGTGTAATAAATATTGCAATTTTTAAATCCCCAGAAAGGTCAAACACTACACAATTGCCCAGCAGATTGAAAACAAACAAACCAACCCAAACAAAAACCACATTTCTTCCTTTCCTATTTCAAAATATTTAGTAGTTTTTCATTACTATAGCTCAACATGAGAGTAGCGTCGTTCAAATAAAGCTGAAACAACCTAATGTTCAGTTACTTCTGCAAACCATTACTGATTACTGGGATGGAAAGTGAATGGGATGAAAAGCTTCTTCCGGAAAAAGAAATGCAAGAAATGACCTAACTATAACACACAAATCTGATGTTTTCATGTGCTGCCACTATCTAACCAATACAAGCTGACATTTCTTACAGCCTGAACTTACTATCATTTATTTCTTTACTTTGCTTATTCGTAGATTTTATGCTATTTTAAAAGCTTGTCTAGAAGTTACAAGAATAAATCAGAAAGCAATATGTAAATACTGAGAGCTTCAGGGTTCATTTCCATCCTTAGTAAGTTTTAGCATCCAGGACACACATCTGCACCCACTCATCTTGGCAATTCCCCCTGCACTGCTTACATGACACACATCAACTCCAGCAGAGCACCCCACTTGGAAACATTAACTTTATATCCAACATCGTATCTTAAACAGCCTTAAAACTAAGCATAAACATAAGCAAAACCATAAGCAACTACATGATTTAAGTGCAGAAGAACCACCGAAAAACAATAGGATTTGTGGCGCTTAAATCACAGAATATTTTGTAAAAATCTTATCTATTATACACAGAAACACTATGAACACCTGCAATTTCCGAGACTAAAATTTCAGTTAGTATGTTCCATGAACAGCCAGCTGATGCAATACTTTGCTTCTTAAAAGACAGTAAGAGACTGTCTCTACCAATACCATCAACCAGGACTCATCATGCAGTGATCAGGGATTTTCTCAGCACACCCATGTAGCTTGGAGAGAACAGTTTTCATTTACCATACTCCTTGTTCCTGCATCTCCCAGCTTTTCTTAAACAGACTGCCAAACACAACTGAGAGTACCTCATTGTTTGGCACCACATCCAACGGGCCACTAGAGATTGGACTGAAGACTCTCCAAACTCATCGCTTTTGTCATCACAGCAAAATTTAAGGTCACATTCCCACCAACACTTCCAGAGGAGGAGACTAGCAAAACTATTTGAGTTGATTGGGACTTTAACTTTCCAGAAATTGTTGAATGACCACTACTTCCCTTGAATTTTCAAAGGAGAACAGTCTTTTCTATGACTTAACCTTATCTGTCAATAACTTTTTTCTATTTTCCCTCATTACAAGCACAAGCGTCTTTGGCTTCTGGTTGTAGCCTGCTATAGCTGGGGGGCAAGGAAACACTTCGGCCATGCTTGAAAAGTTTGAACTAAGTAGCAAATACGTAACTGCTTTCTGGTTTGGCTTCAGAATTGTATTTATAAGATCTATCACCTATGTGAAAATGAGAGAGCTGTGCCAAACCACAAAGCATGACTCTCTCCTTGTAAATTTGTCATTATTCTCCTAAATACTCAAGCTTAAAATGAGAGGTGGAAATCTTTGTACAGAGAGATTTGTGTACAGCAGAGAGCCTAAATGACTCAAGCCGATGAAAATTGGAAGATTAAGTTTTTATTGATGTACGTGTAAAATAAGAATATTTCCTGACCATTTTAATTATTTATCTGTACAAAGCAAGTGAACCAATTACAGTTCTCTGAGCTATTCCAGACTTCTACTGAAGATGTGAAAATACTCAATAATCAGACAAGGCCCTGAGCAAACAAATATAACTTTGAATCTGTCTCTATTTTAACTGCGTAGTTGGACTAGATAGTATCTAAATGTCCTTTACAATCTGTTTTTTCCCCTTTTTGTGATTGTTATTTTATAGCACACTGCATATGCCTTACACAAGCAAAAATGAACACAAAAAGACAAGCTGAAGAAATTTTTATCAAGATGGATAAAATTGTTCATAGGTCTAGGGATAGAGAATGTCTTACAACAGATCTGTTTTCTTCATGACTCATATTCCATCTTTGTATTTCTGCTATTATAATCCCTATAAATAACATGCAAGTAATTAATGATGCAGCTACCTGTTAAACACAAAGTAGCTGCTTCGTTTATGTAGGGAATACGAATGCAACTAATGAAGTTGATCTAACGTTAGTGATGTACAGGAATTCATAACCGCATGGTACAAATTTGTAAATCTCCTCTTCTGAGAAATACTTGTACCATACTTGCAATTTTCCTGTTGGAGTATCTTCAAAAATAAATGAATAAATAAAGCAAGCTTTAAAATTACATTCTCTGTAGGGATCCTTGGCTTCAAAGTTTGCTCCTGTACACATTACAAAATCCATCTTCATACTACACTCTGAGGCCTACTGTGAGAATAATTTCAGTAGGATTCAACAAGGTTTAAAAATTTCGTTTAAAAATTTATTGATGCCACTTTATAATTGATGTAATTATTTCATAAAATCAGAACACACTGTTATATTCACCAAAAAAATGATGGTTATGTGTAGATGCTATTGTTCCATACAAGAGTAGCTTGTCTTGAACTTTCATACAAGACCTGATAGTATTATTGGGTATTTGTACTGCAAAAATCTCATTTGCAATCCTAATGGAAAATAAAGTTCAGTTCCAGCTATTTATCAGTTTTTAGAGTAATAAAATAATGTACACCTCTGTGGATCTCATCCAAATGTGGAGACCTATAGTAGTATGTCTTACGCAAACATAATTAACGTGAGTGCACCTGGTTAATTCCTTTACTTTTTGGTGTAGCTCAAACTACAGCCAGATTTTCACCTCCAACTCCACTTTTTGTAGCAAGACAAGAAAGTCAACTTATGATTTAATGAGAATGAATACACTGCAATATTTCTAGAGCTCTAAATCCCTGAATGGATTTTTACTTAAGTACTAGTGCTGAATTTCAACATTTCTTCATATTTTAAAGTACATAAATAATTCTGTTGGAATGACAACAGTAGTGAATGTAATTTAAATTCAGTGGCAAGCTATTATATTTAAGGTAACAAAAATATCCACAGGGGTCTTTGCTTTCTGGGGATTAGTAATTCAATAACATACGGAATTTTAGCACTCAAGGCCATATTCTGGCACACTCATAAGAGGTTCTATTTGTACAGTTATTAGTCATCTATTTCTATACGCTTTGCAATAGTGATAATATACAACTACTAAGCAGCACAAGTGACAAATAGCGTATTGTCCCCTTGAAGTGCTGGGGCCTGAGCTGTGGGGCCTGAGCTGTGGGCCCTGAGCCGGAGTTGACCTGGGAATGAGTCACAACCTAGCAGAATGTTTTGGTTTCCCACTTGTGGCTCTGCCCTCACCCAGGTGGTTGTGACTGGGGTGGTGGGTGAGGCCAGGACTGTGTTGACCAGGAGCTGATCAGTCAGAGGAGCTTCTTGTTGGGTGTGGCTTCTGTTGGGGCTGGTTGCATCTTGCTGAGCTCTCTCAGTGGTGTCCTTCCAT
>JAVSBS010014282.1:84085-134460 GCA_033124195.1 Coracias cyanogaster
CCCCCCCCCCCCCCCCCCCCCAAGTCAAAGAATTGTTCCAAATAAAGCCTAGATGTCAAACGTGACTGCTAAGTAATTATTTTCTCTTTTTTCAGGTAGCTAGCCCAGGTTGAAGCTGCAGAGCTGATGGACACTACCACAACAAAATGAAGAGCACTGCCTCTACAAAAGAGTAACCCAGAGAAGCTTTTCTATTAGGTCGCGGGAAGACTCTACCAGATATAACAAAAACTATATTCCAAATACAACAAAATAGACGTGTCTGATTCTTACATTGGTGGCAGCATGTTAATTTAGGATTAACAATTTGTTAGTGTTTCTACCTATTTATCTATACTGCCCCAACTAAATTAACATAAGAAATTTTTAAAGTCTATGTACTGATTTGTTTTGTTAAATTTAAGGGCTCAAAACACTATAGAAATGAATTAACTGATGCAATGAACAGTGTGTTTATTTTTTAAATATTTAGCTATAATGCATTAAAATGAACAGAATAATAGTATCCACTTTGGTGATATGTACTAAATAGCTTTTTTCTTCTCATTTCTGCTATTATATAATAATTGGATGTATTTAATATTTCCCACAAGCTGGTTACAAAAAAAAAAATGCAAGCATAATAGCACGTGCTATTTAGATCACTGACGTAAAACTGTTACCTTAGTTCATGTAGAAACAATGAAGAAAACCAGAGTACTCAAGGCAGGTCTGTATTTATCTACTATATCGTTATCCTGGGACGGTCTGAAGACTTTAAAAGGACTGTTTGCTTCTTGTGGCAAAGTTTTTGGAAGAAACTCTAGTTATTCACTAGTGGAGTTCTTAACGCTAACTAAAGTCTAGCCTACTTCTAATCCTATTTCTATCCATGTATTTAAAATTTTGGGGGAGAAATAATATGCTGAGTATTTGCAATGATCTATGACAAGCAATTAGTTCCATGCTGTGACTGCAGTACAGGTCAGCAGTCAGCTAAGACTGAGATACCGGATAACTTGTCAAAGTAAATCAAAATCACCGCACGGAAAAGATAGTTCCCTATGAGGTAGTTTAAAATCCTCCTCATGTGAGGTCTTCCTGTTAACATGCTCATTTGCAAAAAATTATATGATCATCCCTTTTGATGCTAATTCAAACTTTCAAGATGTTTTTTCCTTGGCTTGGCAGCTCTGTTTGCATGTCTGAATTTGATCCTTCCCTTTTCTCTCTTTCTGAGGATTCCAATTGATTGGTAATCTAAGTCTTGCTTCTTTGCAATCTAAAACTGGTTGATTTGGAGCTTTTTGTATCTAGAGAACACAAAAATTAATTAGTCCAAATCATTACCTAAAAGGCCAAAAGGTGAAGCTAAATTTTAACATGCAACTCAATTCAAGTAATTAACACACAAATTCAAAAAATCCTGCCCGCAATCCCTGGCTTTAAGTGTGATTTATGCTGTATATAAGTACTGTCATCCAAAATTTATTTCACTTTTTCTCCAGCTGGATATCATGTGTTAAATTTCTGGCTATGTAGTCATCAAAGGCTGGGAGCAGCGTGCAGCCAGCACATCAATGCCTGTGGGGATGAGCTGACTTGTTTCACTGAAGAGTCTCCCTTAGATGACCTGTGAGGAGTGTTGAGTTATGCTAAGAGAATAGCGTTAAGCCATCCTTAATATGTAACAGACAAAGGAAGAAATGAGGATTTTCTAAGATTTCTCTGGCATATATTTGCTCACCATTTTTAACCCTATTTGCTGAATATTTGCAACTGATTACAAAAGAAAAAAAGCTGTCAAGCATGCTTTGGTTTCTCTCAAACTGCAAGCTGAAATTAATTGCTGATAAATACTGTTTGGATGCAATAATATGCTTTCCATTTCTGCAGCTGTAAAGGGACTAATATGAATTAAACCATCCAAAGTAGTTGTTTCCCATTGGTTTATTAAATCAAAGTCCTGGAGTGTTATTCCTTATTTGACTGTGGGTCACATTTTTCGAAAGTTTTTTTATTTTTGAGATTCCTGTGCAGCACTGCAATGACAGTTTTGATAATACTTCAGTCATAATTGCAACTTCTTGCTTATGGACTAATAATACATGTTGTGCCTAAGCCAAGGAGTCCTCTTGTGAGATGTATTTGCAAAATATTTGCTTGTGTTTAGGAAATATCTTTGGCTACCCATCAATGGGTTTCAAGTATATTGTATCCCCTTATACTAGTTCTGAGTAGGCTGTCCTTTAGGATTCTTGAACTAGAAGCATTCTAGAAAGTGACATGATTAGAAAATTGAGTTTTTGATCATCTGATCGACATCTAGAAAAAAAACCAATAGACTGCTTTATTATTGTAATTACTTTCTTTTCTATGCGTAGGGAGTTAAAATGATCTTTTCAAATTCTCATGCAGTTAGAAAACTAGTTACTTTCTGCCTTTCAGTCTATGCACATTAAAGTTGTGTTGTACTATCAGAAAGCTAGTAAAGGAAGCCACAGCTCTTGTACGTGGTTACGGAAATGTATTTACAGAAATATTGATATAGTCTTTTACACCTTATGTTACTTCCAGGAACATTAATGCAACAGCTGTGTAGGCACTCGCACACTGGATATATGCAATAGAGCAGTGCTGCCTAAACAGACTGTGTTACAGAAATGATTTCTTTACTTCAAATATTTTAAGATGCTTCAAGGACTATATTAGGGCATATAAAGCTTAATTTCTAAAGCAAGAAACAGATTGCTAAGTGCACACGTTTTTTGTAATAAAAGCAGAGGAATTATGAATGGAGTATTTCTTTGATGACATCTGTTACTACCAAACAGTAGTAAAGGACAATTTTAAGAAGTTGACATTAGCAAAGGGTACAGTAAAAAAAACCTGATACCCATTTCCTTAACCTTATGAAAGTTTGAGTTGTATTTTTAGATTGCATAAACATTTCAAGTAATGAATTGTGTATTTTAAATATGAATCTTTGAGGTATCTTAACATAGCAGTAGGTGTATTAATAGGCAAAACCATATAAGACATCAATGTACCACTGTTCAGCTATTTCAGCTTGTGTGCTTCAATCTCCAGATGAAATCTGAACAGTGCTAGCTAGGTGTCAGAACTGAGGAGTTGTTAATATTTGAGCTAGCAATGCAACATCTGTCCATAAAATTGACTTAGTAAAGTTCAGTGGCCACTAATACAGTTGCTCCATCATTGAACCAACTCTGCTGGCAAGCCATCACATGAAGTAGTTTATCACAGAGGCCCTGCTCATCTCTCCTTCAATTTACAGTAGCATCAGTGTAGATTATTCAAGTGTAGTAACTCAAGATAACTTCACTGTGGTGAAAACAAGAATTAAATGCGATCATTTTAGTACTTCTGGGAAAACTGGGGGTTTTACTGGCAAGTACCACTGCTTATGATGTGTGTTCCTACGTACCAAGTGAAATAGCTAAAAATAAGCAGCTATTTACAAAATACATGTTTGCCATTAATAGACTATAAATCTAGATGTTTGAAAGACATGGAAAAAAATCTAGAGGCAGATATGCAAATACAGACTCAGAATTTGTAATTCTTGAGTGCTTCCTAGCATAAATTGAAAATGATGCAAAGAATATTGTGCTCTCAGCTTCAGAATGTGAGCCAGAGCATTAAAAATTTGGACATATAGAAACCATCACTTTGCCAATAATAAGGACTGCACTGGGATCCAAAACTAATAGCATAAGCCTTTAGTTAGGGCTAGAGAGCAAACAGAAAGGACCGTGACTGGGAATAAACACAGTCCTGACATAAACGGAGATGATGTATAGATGTGCAGGCACAAACATATTACTCAATTTGGGTACACATACGCTGCAATAGTGAAAACAAGGACACTACCCCTTAACCTCTATAGTTAAGTTGAGTATTTGATACTAAGGCATCACCATTTTTGCGGATGAAACGTAATACAAGCTATTCAGTAAGCTTTCACGTAAGTTAGAGAAAGAAAAGTAGCTAGATGAAGACACTCTAAAAAATAATGGGACATATGGGATTCATATGCAAACTGGTGAGCAGCAGGATGTCCATGTGAGTCACCAGGATCTGAAGGGTGCCTACCAGTCTCACCCTCAGTCTATAGATGTGTATATGAGAAAAATCATTATTGATGCTTGGAGAATTTTTAAGCCAAGCTTACTGTTGTTAAGCAGGTGATAACAAGCTGTGCTAGTGAGTGTTATTGGAAGCTATCATTTTCAGCTGTCATTCTTGCTAACAAAATGCCATGTAGCACGATGCAAAGTATTGCACATATTTCACCCACTCAGATTATACCTGCTAGCAAGATAAACCTACACAGTTAATTTTACTGTTCACACAGTGACCAAATGCAGAACAGAATTCTGTGCAATTTCTAATATTTGTGGGTATGGTTTTATTTATGTTTTGTATCAAACTAACTCAGTCTGCATATCAACAGATTTCTAAGTAAAAACAACCCACAAAGCCCAAATGCCTCTGGTTTCCTTAGACTGTCTGGACATTTTTTATTACAATCCAGTAGACCCCTGATGTTTTCACAATTTGTAATTAAAACGTTTTGCAACTTTTAGCTACCAATAGCTAAATCTACTTTGGCTTAATCCAGGGGTAAAATTAAAACACAGACTGTCATTCCTCTTGTCCTTAGCAAGTAATTTCAGCTTGACAATGGGCAGTTTGTTGGCCTACAGACAGAAAGAATCCAGATCTATAGTTTATATAAATGTTAGTTAAGAGAATTCAAAGCCACTTAAACTTGTTATTTTAAAATTGTATTTCACTAGGCCACTTGGTTCTCTAATAATCCCAGTATCATTTGTACTAAAATGAAAACTCATTTTGGGAACTTCATTATAGAGAAATAAATAATTGGTGTGCAGTTTTGAATTTATTTACTTATGCCTTGCATGCCTTGCACTTTGTCTGATCATGACAATATTCAGCTTCGTATTTTAATAGGGTTTTTTTTGTGCTGTCAGTGGAGGCTCTACAAAGATCTCTTAGGATACATCAGATAAGTTAGCTCATTATTTCTCACGGGACAAAAATGTTTAACTACTAAGACGCTCAGCTTAAATTGTTTCTAAATCTTCTTTAAAAATCATGTTCTAAATACAGTAACTCCCTAAAGTTTTTACATTGATTTTCATTGAAAAAACTGCTGACAGTTGGAGGAATTACTGAAACGCAGGCATACTTTTGCCTTGAAAAATGTTAAATGCATATTTTTTTTCTGGAGAATCACAGAATTGCAGAATCACTATGGTTGGAAAGAACCTTTAAGATCATCAAGTCCAACCATTATCTATCTCTACCAGGCCACTATTACACCATATCCTTGAGCACTCTATCTAGATACATGCAGGGATGGTGATTCAACCACTTCCCTGGGTAGCCTGTTCCAGTCCTTGATAACCCTTTTGGTATAGAATTTTTTCTTAATGTCTAACCTAAACCACCCCTGGCATAGCTTAACACCATTTCCTCTTGTCCTGTCAGTTGCAGCTTGTGAGAAGAGTCCAACATCTTCCTCCCTTAAACCTCCTTTCAGGTAGCTGTAAAGAGCGTTAAGGTCACCCCTCAGCCTCCTCTTCTTCAGATGAAACAACCCCCCAGCTCTCTCAGCCACTCCTCTACGATATATCTTCAAGATCCTTCACCAGCTTTGTTGGCCTTCTGTTCACCCTCTCCAGAACCTCAATGTATTTCTTGGACTGTGGTGCCCAAAACTGAACACAGTACTCAAGATGAGGCCTCACCATTGCTGAGTACAGTGGGACAATCACTTCTCCAGTCCTGCTGACCACACTATTCCTGATACAAGCCAGGATGCCATTGGCCTTCTTGCCCACCTGGGCACACTGTGGCTCATGTTCAGCCAGCTGTCAATCAACACCCCCAGGTCCCTTCCTGCCACTCCTCTCCAGGTCTATAGCTTTGCTTGGGGTTGCTGCAGCCCAAGTGCAGGACTTGGTACCTGGCCTTGTTAAAGCCCATACAATTGACCACAGCTCATCAGTCCAGCCTGTCCCTGCTCTCAAGCAGACCAACACACACACCTAACTTGGTGTCATCTGCAAGCTTACTGAAGGTGCTCTCAATCTCCTCATCAAGATCATTGATAAAGATGTTAAACAGGAGTGGCCCCAGCACTGAGCCCTGGGGAACACCAGTTGTGACCAGCTGCCAACTGGATTTAAGTCCAGTCACTACCACTCTCTGGGCTCAGCCATCCAGCCAGTATGCAATCCAGTGGAGTGTACACCCATCTAGGCCTAGGGCAGTCAGTTTTTTATGAGAATGCTGTGGGGAACAGTATCAAAGCCTTTACTGAACTCCAGATAAACAAAATCCACAGCCTTTCCCTTGTCCACCAAGTGGATCACCTTGCCATAAAAGGAGATGAGGCTTGTTAAGCAGGACCTGCCCTTCATGAACCTGTGCTGACTGGGCCTAGGTGCCCTGTAAATGTTGTGTTATGCTGCCTAAGATGATCTGCTCCACGACCTTCCCTGGCACTGAGGTCAGATGGACAGGTCTGTAGTTTCCCAGATCCTCCTTCCTGCCTTTCTTGTAGATGGGAGTCACATTAGCTAATCTCCAGTCTACTGGGAACATGGCAAACCTTCCCTTTTTTTCTTTCAGGAAGGATAAAAATAACTGTCATCATCACCACAAATCATACAAAGCATCTAACAAAGCTACATTAATGCAGTCTTTCTGAGAAAATTAGGAAGAGTTGAAGAGCAAAACCTAGACAGTTGATAAACCTATACTATGATAAACAATACAACAACCTATATGTAGCTATGCATTATTGTTAAGACTCTTTAGGATTGAAGGTTTGCACATTTATAGCAAATTTTTTAACTCTGATAAGAGATAATGGAAGCAGAGAGTCATATTTTGTCAAATTTGTTTTTCAATCCTAAAAGAACATCATTTTACCATCTTAATTATGGTACTTATGGTGCAGTCAGTGACATCTTAAAAACATCTCCATACTCTGTATTCTAGTATCACACATTTTATCTGAGACTACTCTTTCATGTTATATTTTTAGCAACAGAGTATTTCACCTTGATTTTCCACAAATGGCAACATAAAATTTAGTGTTCACTCACTGCGTAATACTACATCTTTAATTGCACCCAATACTCCACAACAGATGTGCTATCAGTAAATAGTCCCCCTTGGCCAAACTTAAAGAAATTCAGAATGTGAGCTGCTGTGAGCAATACCTGAAGTATAGTTCCAGTATGACACATCTTCAGACAACTCATCCGTTTTTAACAGCATGCTAATAATGATCCTTACTAGTAATAATTTTCTTCTTTTATAAATATTTTCCAACATTTGAACTGTCAGAATTCTATTTGTTAAAAGGTCCTAATTTCTGCAAAGACTTACTGCTGAGTATCAAGTAGTACAGATTATTCCCATTGATTTTCAGCACCTATGACCTTGGACAAATCACTCACATCAGATATTTAGGTCCTTAAAGATTCACAAAAGAACCTAGTGTCCTCAGATCGGAATGGAGTTAGGCAGAGAAAGGTCTACTTGCATATTTAGGTGGCCCTATTCCTTTAAAAATCCATGTTATTTTTACTTCATTCTTATTAGTAAAATCTGGACTAAATATATCTTTGGTTTCCCAGTCTGTCTCCAGCTGTCTGTTTACATTGTAAGATCACAGAGGTTCCACACCTGAAGCTAAAGTAGCATTTAGAGGTGGGGACTTACACAGTTAGATTTTTTTTAATACCTTTTGTTGCTTCTACGTAGACAACGTTAGGCTCACAGCTCTTACGAGTTGTTGGTCCTGAATGGTTAACAACTGGTTTGCAGTCCCCATGCAATGACAGTTGAGTTTGCTGTGTTCTGATTTATGTTAATATTGTGAAATATTTTGCAGAAATATTGCAAAAAGAGCTCTCAATGTTAATCAGAAAAGACACACTTAAAAATGGTAGTCTTGCAAAAAATGCTATTCCAAAGGACATATATGTAAAACTACATTTATCCAAATGGAATAGGCAAAAAAACCCCTCAAATAAGCAATGAATAAATTTGCTTCTAGAATGTCTTTTTAGCCTGAGGAGTCCAGTAAGATGCTGTGACAGGAAAGAGCATGCAGCTGAGCTTGCCTCCTGCAAAACTCAACAAGATTTCCTGCAGACAATACTGTAAAACAGTTTATTTCTCACCTGGACATTGAAGCTGCTTAAAAGTAAACAAAGCTCAGTGATTTATGAACTTACCCAATATAACACATCAGTCCATCCTTCCATGGTTATACACTGGAACACAGTCAACATTGCAAATGCAAAATTATCAAAGTTGGTTATGCCTCCATTTGGTCCAACCCATCCACCCTTACATTCAGTGCCATTCATGACACACTGACGTCCATTCCCTGAGAATGCACAAGGTGCTGGATCTTCTTCAACTAGTATATCTGGAAAAATGACCAAAAAGATTAGAACTTTCAGTTCTCAGATTTTTGTGAGCTAACTCTTCACATGTAGAAATATCAACCCTGTTGAAAGGTAAATCCAGACATCACCCTGGGAAATACTGAGAAAGGCTGGGAGCTTCAGAGCTTTTAGACTGTCTTACATGTGGCTCTTACAACCTTAAAATAAGTTAATCAAACCTGAATATATAACAGAGCTTGAGTTATTAAGGAGTGGAAAGAAGCATATAATAATACAAAAAATCTTTTTACAATCTCCACATACCTTTTTTATTATTATTCTCTTGACTGCTATTAACTTCATGCCACTTCATGCTAGTATATGGACCACCAAGAAAAACAGGTCTAGACTAATTCCTACATATAGCCTACTTCATTACATATCTGACAGAAATGCACCCTGAGCCATCAGATAAGACCTCTCCCTTATGATGTTTCACTCCAAAATTCTCCCATAAGAAACAATTTCATTTCACCATTGCACCTGGATGGATGAACACTGGTTTCTTTTTTACTTATTTCAGAACTGCGCTTCTTACCACATTGCCACAATCTTGAAGGCCAGACGCTGCCAGACTGTGAACCCAGGAAAGTATATCTTCCCTGGAATAGGACTAATTAGCTTTCCAGTAAGAAGAGATTAGAAAAACCTACTGAGTTGTCCCTTGTGGATAGTTACTCTTACTATTTTCATTACTGACATTTCAGTTACACATTTCAGAAATGAAAACCTATACAGAGCATGTCCTAGTCTCTAACTGGATTGACTTTTTCTCATTGTTTTTTTTAGGTTTATGCACTCTTCCTAAAATTATGAACCACAGTGAAAACTGTGGTTACATCAGTTTCAGTGCTTTGGCTCTTCTATTTGAAACTGAAATCCCACAGACCTGAAAGAAAACAGAATTAATCCCTTAGTTTGGTCAACAGTTTCACGACTTACCTGAATCAATTAGAAAACAAGATTTGTGCATTTTTCCAATAAAAAGTTCCAATCCTATAATAGCATATATTATGATTACAAACAATACCAAAAGGGCAATATGGAGGAGGGGGACCATGGCTTTTATAATGGAGTTCAGGACAACTTGTAAACCTAAAAGAAAAAAAAAAAAGAGAATACTAGATATGAACTAGACTTCTATGTCTTGCCTTACCAAATTTTCTGTAATTACCCATTATTAGAAATTCATCATACAGGCATGCAGAGTCAATCAGTTTTAAAAACATTTCCACTGCCCAGAACCACAAAATATTCCTGTAACAAAAAGTACTTAAGAAGAATCTAAAATTGTGTCAAAGTCTAATTACTTTCTCTGCTAATAAAAGTTGTCAGAAAAGTCAATACTTTAAACATGCCACAAGAATTTTGGGGGGTTTTTTAGAAAGAGCGAGCATGTAGTCAGTGTGTAGCTATAGGTCATTTTATATGAATTTTTTAAAGTTCTGTGCTACAACCAAAACTTTGTGGCAAGTCCCGAGAAAATGTATGCCTAGCTGAAGTGCTGGGGCCTGAGTTGTGGGCCCCAAGTTGGAGTTGACCTGTGGATGAGTCACAACCCAGCAGAATGTTTTGTTTCTGTTGGCTTCGTGTTCCAGAGGCAGAACCTGTCCCACCTGTGTCTCTGTGGCTCTGCCCTCACCCAGGTGGTCATGGTTGGGGTGGTAGGTGAGGCCAGGATTATATTAACTAGGAGCCAATTAGTTAGAAGAGCTTCCTCTTGGGTGTGGCTTCTGTTGGGGCTGGCTGCACCTTGCTGAGGTCTCATGGTGGTGTCCTCCCATGTGAAGGGCCACTGAGGAGCCATCTCTGTCTGTTATGTCCAGCAGGCGATGCTGGCACCACAGTGGGCAGCGGAGGAGCTGGGCCCACAGGAACCTATGACAGGAGTGTCTGAAAGAAGACTTCTGAGGGGATGTTGCTGAGTTCAGCGTTGGTCTGTGTGACCAGGCACCTGATGGCAGCATAAAGTGATGATGGCTGAACCACCGCAAAATCCCTATTCACTGGTGGGTTTTTTTAAGCGGTTTCACTGCTCATGAGATGTGGCAGACTGACAGCCTTACAGAACGCAGTCTTTGTTTTCAATGGCAACGTGAAGCGGAGCTGTGGCAGTACACTTTTGTTGCCCCTACAATATGCTTCTGAGGTGCTAGCTTTAGTTATTGTAGTCAGACTTCTTTTACATCAACTTAAAGGAAATTAATCTGCAACTGCCATACTGGATATAATCTTAATGTAGAAAAAGATCAGAACTACGGTCTACAAACAAATAAATAGGTCAGAATTATGCCCGTTTAGTGATTGCTATCTCTTGTCATCTATAATGGCTTCATAACGCCATCAATAGAAGCAATAATTTACATTCTCTGTCCTTATTTTGTTCTGGAAATATATTCCTTGATATTGGTTTTGCTGTTCATCTAACGACTTCCACCTCAGTGAGAAGACTGTCTGCACGGGTCACCCAATTCAAACAGAAAAGATTTCAGGGTTTAGATAAGTTACTAATAGTGTGTTAGTTACTTAGATGAAGGTAGGCCTCCTCCATCTGTTTACCACTAACCTTCCTCCTTCATGTCTTCAAAGTGCTCTGTTAGCTTCTACCACAGTACTGAAGAGCAGGCTTGCCTCAAACATGATTAATCCCAGTGAGATGTCTATACAGCAGCACCACAAGGCTATTCCAACTTTTATCTATACATCACAAGGGACTCTTGACCCTCAATTTGTGACAACATGGCTCCACCAGAGTCAAACTACTAAACAGGAAGCACAGAAATGCCTTGCACAAGGCAAAGAAAATTTAGAGTTGTTCTTTCAATCTACCCTCCCCCTGAAAATAGGAAAGTTCATTGCTCTGCCTTCTCTCTGTCCTTTCATCCACAATAAATAAGGAGTGTCAGACTGAAGTGTCGTGTAGGAAGTGCACGGTCCCATAGAAATGGTAGATCTGGTTTTCTAGAAGGAACAGATCAGATAACACATAAATGCAGACACAAAAGTTAATGTAACTTTCCCCATTAGAAACATAGAATATTCCTACATAGAAATGTATTAACCTTCTCTCACAAGGCTGTCAGCAACCTACTCACGACAGAGATCGGTTGCTCCATAAGGAATACATTTGGAATGGTCTATGCCATATTATTTAAGTATCTGCATGCTTCCCACAATCTCTTATTGGGCTAAATCAGCATTTTCAAGCAATAAGGATAAACACCGACTCAAGACAAAATCCTCCCCAGCAAATTCTTTAGGTTTGCCACAGGACCACAGAAAGCCCCAGCCTCTGAGGAAGCTGAATCACACTCTCATACGGTTTGAGAATCCTCAGTTTTCATCTGGGGATGTGTCTTGTCAGGGTAACTTTGCTTATGCTGAATTTCAGAACACTATAGGAGAACAGCTTGTGCTACCAGAGTTACCACAGATCTCTCTCAGGACTGAGCAATAAAATAGTTAGCTGATATAACTAAGAAACTTCTTTGCTCCTCTCTGGATAAACTCTTTGTTAATAAACTTAATAATAAGAAGAAAAATTGAGGGAAATATACAGATACACAGCTTTCCCACATATTTCTCCAGGCTTTCTGAAGCACTTGATCAATTTACAGCAGAGTGTAAATTTTCTGTATTAATCAATAACACTTAAAAAGTCAGCACTTTTTTGTGCTTAAGTAACTCAAAAAAATAGACTTGTAGAAAGTTGAACTTGAGAACTACAGCCATCTAAAGGAAAAAAATCATGTTCTGTTAGTTCCAAAAAAATGTAAGAAATAACCTAATAAGGAGCAACTGAAAATTAGGTATTTAGTGTGCTAAAGTAGACTTATATTACACTGTCCACCTGCAGAGGCCACATAAATTTCCCTCCATAATACTCAAATAGAAGTGCACACTAAGTCAACTCCTATGGCCTCTAAAATGCCAGAAGCAGCAGTGTGAACTCTCAGGGTTAAGCAGGAACAATCATGGGCTACTTTTCTTCAGTTTCAATGCTTACTTGGGTTTTGACCATGCCTCAAACACTGAACCATATTGCATCTGTTTCAGCCTGCTTAGTTAACACTATGAATTAACCGCTGTACTGTAGTTAACCCCTGCGGAATGAATTAATCTTCCTTCTGTTAAAACATCACTATTTATATCAGAATACATCTCCCAATCTAGAGAATGTAGACGTGTGCATACAACTTCTCAGCTTCAAAATCATGTACGCTAGACTTATTCTTGATCTTGTCAGTAAATTCGCAGATTTGCTCTACCTTTCCCTTACAGGTTACAGGAGGATACACGCTCATGAGCTTGAGATCCAGTACGGAGCTCTAGATGCAGCAACAGATGAACTTCTGCACTGCAACATGAATTGCCAAGTTTCAGTTTTAGGAAACATCTTTAGGAATGAAAACTTCCAAGGATAATAATCTCTTACTTAACAGCACTATCAATCTCTAATGATAACAATTTTGTATAGGAACTTCAGTCTAAACCCCATGGGAGACTTTTTCTACCTACTTCCCTCGAAAGGACTTTTCTATGTACGCTACTTAGGTCACCAGGTAACATATGCAATGTAAAAGTTCACATAAGAGGTTTCAGTATTTATTCTTAAGAATAAAGTTAGGATGACAGAATTCTGCTGGGAAAGAAAGCAAGTTCATTCAAGTGAAGCATTCAAATAAAAGCAGGTTCTGCAACCAAACAGAAGGAAAGGCAGAAAAGTCTGTTTGATGTAAAAATTGAAAGCAGTCCTGGTCTCTGTAAACTCTCTTCCAGTCACCACTGAATATTATTCTGATGTATGTAGAAGACTGATTATTTTATTGAAGTAATTAATCAAGTAATGACTACACTTGTGTGTTCAATTACAGTCTTTATGGTTGATTAATCTTTATAATACATGTCATTACTGGCTCCATTTTTTTCCACCCAGGGCAAAGAAGGACAATGTAGAAAATGAGAAGATAGCTATTACAAACTTGTACACTTTGAAGTTATGGTAACAGACAATGTTAAGGACACATTTTTCAGTGTCATAAATATTGGTTTGTTTACTGAAGCTGAAAAATGAAATCCACAATTGCTAAAGATACAGTTCCTATGCAGTAGCAACAACTTGGTTTTTAATCATTAGAAAACAGCCTCTTTAAGAGTCATAATGCCCCAAAGCTTTCCAGAAACAGTAGGGAAGGAAAGAAAGAACAAAGCTTTACATTTACTATCTGATTTTATGTTATCCATTTTCATTTCAACAGCTCTGATTAAGGTAAGGGAGGTAATCTTAAGTCACATCACCTCCAGCAGCAAGTATTCTCATTTTTAATTTATAAACAGTATTGGGCTAAATCCATACTTTCTGAATCAGTATACATGCTGCTACAAAAAACTGATATTGAGTCAACTGGCAAATTTCATTACTCACTTGTTTGAACTGAACAAACGTGACCTTTCATGAGAAAGTAAGGTGCCTTATGCCATGAGAGTACGCAGACTTGATGGAGAATAAGTACTTCTAAGACTCAGAAGTTACCACAAGAATTGATTGGAACTAATTCCATTAGGAATACATTAGGTAGACAAGTTTAGATCCAAAGGACAACAGATCAAATAAGCACCATCAGAGAGTGAAACAACAGTATCAATATCTCCAGGGACAAGCTGCACGCAAACCTGCACAAGGATTCATTGCATCGCGGGCACAGGTTTAGGTACGCTGGGATTGATTTCCTCAGTCCTGTAAGCATTTACATATGCGTTCAGCATTACACACATGTACAGTTCCATTCATTTGAAAAACACTAAGGATGACTAGTCACGTCCTTCTGAAACGTTTACAAGTCAAATGCCAAACCACAATGTACTACCAAGCACCAGAACACGGTTCGACATTGAATTTTGGTTCTAGTAAGCCACAATGAAATCTCAGCTGAAATCTCCGGATCAGCTTAGGTGATTTTAGGTCAATAGCATAAAATACTATGAAACTTTACATTGTGTCTGATAGCCACACACACAGTGTGAAAGTTGAGGTAGTTTGTAGTGAAAGATGCAGCTGCTTCAGCTCTTTCAATTATATCAGTCTTGGCTGAAGGAAACTCCCTGTAAACTGGCTACTACCCACGTTTCTTTCCTTTCACTGAAAAGCAGCCAGTTAATAGTACTGCAGGAGCTGGACTAAGTTCTGCACCTTCTCTTTGTCACCCAGTGGATTTTTGGACAGAAAAGTGGCATGCAAATACCACAATTTTCACAAGTGTGAAGGAAAAGAGAAGATTGTCTTACCAACACAGCGAAGAAGGAAAAAAGGAGGATAGCTCAAGAAACCACGTTGCTACAGCCTTCTGTCACTGTATTCTCACCTGCCACTGAACAGGAAAAGGAGCCAGCTGAGAACAACTTTGTACTGCTTTGGCTACCTCTTCCTTCTACTCATAAACACTTGTCTCTGTCAATGTGGAATCTGCTTTCAGTATGTTAACCTAAGCTCTAATTTGTCATATTTCAAGCTGAAGTCCAATTCATACATGTAGATCACTCAGCTTGGCTAACAGCCTAGGAAATACAGGCTGAAATCTGCATGAGCAGAACACATCCAGAACCGTCACCCATCTATACTGCAGTCACAGATTTCACTGCCTTCTCGATACCTGCCTTTCCTTCCCCTAACCCCCTAGGTCACTAACAGGCGTATAAAAGTTTTAGTTCGGGCATCTGTTTTAAGAGGTGGCAGATAACTGAAGAGCTTCAGTTTTTCCAGCAGCAATAAAGCAACAAGTAATTAGACTCTAAGGGAAAAACAGTTGCTGGTTTTTTTAAACCCGTCACACAACTTAAATACTAGTAGCAGGTACCCTCCCTTCTCACGACCAATTAAGTAATAATAAGAAAAAAAATCAGTCTAGTGGTATTAAAATAACTATAAAGATTTAACATCTACAAATGTTCAAAGAAAAACTATGTAGTTTAGTTTATTATGACTCACTGGGTCACATTATTCATAGGAATTCAAAATTGTTTAGTGATTTCATGATGACAATTTTGATTCTTGAAAGTTTTGCTAATAATGTTACAAGACAACCTTTGCCATTCTCCAGACCATACTTGTTAGATAGAAAGTAGAATAAAATTGCTGTTATATTTCAGAGAGCAGTGCTACGTTTACATTTAAGATGCACTAGTGTTCTTAAACGTAAGCACTCCCTGAAAGAGAAAAAAACAAAAAATATTTATCAGTATATGAAGATTAAGCAAAGGAAGTTGCTTTCCTTCAGCTGGAATTATGCAATTTTATATGGACAAGTTTGTTTACTGAACAATGACAATGCTGTGACAATAAACACTGATAGATGGGCCAAATACATTCTTCCACTAGCAAAGGTGAGTGAGATGTCATCCCATCACATGAATTAACTCTCTGCAAGTGAGCAGAAGAGCTGACTGACATCTTTGAGGCCTTTTAGTCTAATGCTCCAAACACAACAGCACATCAAATTTGCTGTACAATATGAAATAGGCCCAAATCTTCCTGAGACAACACAGGCACCATAGGCAGGGTGAGCTGTCGCAGTGCCAGCACCCCATCTTTTCCCAAGTTCTCCCTCTGTCACGCTCCATGGTCTCATTTTCATCGTCTTTCTCAAGGGGAAGAGAATTACGTCAGCACTTCAATCCATGTACTCATGGCAAGGTTTGGCGAGCATAGCCATCTGAGTGCTATCAAGAGGCACTGGAGTATGTAGGTTATTAGTAAGAGATTTGTGGGATCTTTTAAGAGACCCAGAGAGCTTCAGACTTGAGGCTAAAACCTGCAACTGACTACCAAGGCAAAGATTAGTACTGCTCCAGAAGGACTATTTCACAGCTCCTTGCCAAATGCTGTATGATGCCTCTTCTCGAAAGCTATGCTTCAGCATCTGCCAGCATAGAGACCAGGGGATTGTCTTCCCCAAAGTAGCGTCTCCTGTGAAAACACACTGCTGTGCTGTCTGCCAAGTCAGTAGAGTGCTTGACAATGAACATTGCAAGTGACAATTCTTTTCAGCTCAGGAAGCTGCTAGTAAGCCAAACAGTAGTTTACAATCTGAAAAGACGTAAAAAATAAGCAGACATTCACCAAAGCAGAATTATAGGCCCCCAAATTGAAGCATGTTCCTGCCATAATCTGTAAACACTAATGGCTGAATACACCCTGAGATTTACAATGTATTGCATTTAATATTGGAAAAGAAAGACAACTTTCAAGTATTAGGTTAGAAAAATTACTTCTTTAAAGTGATACCCTGGTGTTGATAAGTGTTCTTCACCTAAGACTGCAAAAATGTGTTTATTCAGCTTATCACTCAAAATTAATACTGTTCTCAGACCTATATGATCAGTGAAGCTCATGGAGAGAAAAACAAACAAACAAACCACCAACAAAAAAAACCCAGTATCCTTCTGCTTCGTAAATTATAAACAACAACTACCTGATAATAAAAAACCAAAAGGATCAGGGACCTCTTTGTGTCGGCAATTTCAAAACGACAATAGATAGAGCCAAAAAGACAGTAGAGTTTGATTTTCATAAAGTAGCCTGACCCTACAGGGCTAAGAATAGCAGAAAACAGACGAAAAATAATTTTTAGTTTTGCTGGTAAACTAAGCATGACAAGGAAATAGTATAGGATGAATGTAACCTCAAAACGTTCCATCTGTCTATACATCCATCTGAATGCATCATAGAAGATAAAGAAGAAGGTCACTGCCAGCCTCTGTCTGGCAAACCAGATACCAAAGTGCTACAATTCAGAAGAATGCTTCTTTCATAGCCAGAATTTCCTCTGCAACATAATACTTCGGTTTTAGTTACAGGTAAATATTACTATTTGCCAAGATTTAAATTATTGAGGTTTCCTTTCAGCAATAACAACGCCACATTCTTTTACACAAACAGGATTCATTAACGTTCGTTAAAGATGTCGAGAAAAATCTTAGTTGTTTCACTTATTGGACACAAACGTACTGTGAAAAAGAAGAAAACCAAACCAAGAAACAAAACTACCTATGGCAATTTTACTATACTAACCAGAAATAAAACTGCATTCACTAAACAGAGGATGCTGATTTCTTTGCTAGTAAAGGTGTCTTAAAATACGAGCTCAATTACTTTTGCACGGTGTGGATTGAGGTTATATCTCTACTGCTTCTTAGGGTTAACTTGGAGGTCATCTTCAACAAGCATTCTTTGCTTTTCCCCCCCATCTCTCTTGTACTTCAGAGCCTACAGCTCTATCTTTCATAGGATACTCTCTTATTTCCCCAGCATGACACAATATAGCATGTAGATTCCTTGCGCCCTGAAAAGCACAGCCCTTCCGAAAAAGCTTGTTCTTCCATGTTTGCCTACACCTATTGGACAACACAGAGGAAAGAGGGTACAAAGGAACAGAAAACAAACTGAAGGTCTGGAGTAATAGTGGTAGACATTTTATGCTGAAGACTATACAGTGAGAGCACATTTCAAACAAGAGGGCTGTGCAGGGAATTGGGGTTCATCTCATATCCAGAATTTTACCTCAACTTCTAGGCTCCATGTTGGCAGCATGAATCAGTCTGTTTACCTCTGGTAAACCATAGAGGTTTAGAACATAGAGATGCTGATAGCTTTATTCTGGAGGATAAGTTCTTAGCTCCCTCTTAAATCAACAACAAAACTGGCTTTGGCTTCATTTGCATGAATAAGAGTATGAGAGACATTTGCCATAGGAGCAATAATTTGCATCTTAACATATGGATGCTTGTATTCCTAACTTCCGTGATTTTTATAGCTGATGGTTTCTTAAGTAAACAGTGCTAGCATCTAGCTACTGTCTGAATTTGCTGTTTGGTTTTTTTTTTTCAACGTTTCTAGGTGTTCTGCTTACAAAGAAAACCCTGAAAATGCTGGAATGCCTAAGTATTCCAGCACACTCTAAATATTCTATTAAATAATAAGCAGCCTAGTTTTAAAAAATCTACTGTTTGGCTCACCCTCCCTCAGCTGGTATACTGTTTCTAAAACAAAGCCCAGTAAATTGATGTGCTACTGATAGGTACACCCAAGGACCTACCTGGGTGTTTTATCTAGTGGGCACTACTGTTAGATGTACATTATGAGGTAAGTACACGTTGCTGAATCTGCAGATATTTGGTCTTCAGATTCAACAAGGGTAAAAAGAAGTGTTATGCGCTGCCCAAAGATTTGCCAGTGCTTGAATCTCTTCACTATGTACTGAACAAACACAGGATGAGTCCCCAAGCCGCTCTCATTCCCTCCTAAAATCTTTGCCAGTTTCCTTACTCCTTCCTGTCTAATGCTGCAAAATTTCAGCACCTCTCTTCTCTCTTGTATAGCCCTTGACGTCAGGAAATTAAGTTCTGGTGCTACATCTAAATTATCACATTTTGAGTACTCTTGCAATTTATTTACCAAAGTGTGTTCACACAAGTATACACATATACCTTTTCTTCCCATTAGCTCGATTAATCTCTTTATTGCATTTTACTAAATGTTTTTCGTGAACCTTTTGAAAAAGAAACAAAACAAAATAAATGAAAAAACACCCCAAACAACCCAGAATATTAAAGGCTTCAGAAAAATTCTGAAAAAATTTACTCAGACTAGAATGGGCAGTCATAGCATACTCAGTACACTTATGTATACTGCTTGCTCCTTTAAACACTTGTCACTTCTATATACGGGCATCTTGGTATCAGCAGGATTGCTTTATATTTCTCTATATTTACCATTGGAAATACCATGAATAATGCAAATAAGAAGGTCATCTCACTGAAAATGCTGAGTTATTTAAGGTCTACCACAGTAATCCTCTTCTTCCAGAAAAAAGATTTTGTCATTATTAGTGTCAACCATAGGTCACTTGAATATAAGACTTCATCAATGTCAATTAAACTCTGTGACCTTCAGTAAAACAGTAGAATTAAAGTTAATTCAACTGCTAACAAATATAATTCCTTTCATAAGTTAAACACTGGTTTTATCTAAAAGTAATTTTTTCAGATAATAAAAGTAAGATCAGTTTCATCAGAAAAATTCCTGATGTATTAAAGTATTAGACTTAAAATAATTGTATATGATTTGTTGTAATTTTCCAAATTAACGAAGATTAACCACAGGTACTTGTCCAAGTAACCTCTAAATGATTATTTGAATGTGTTATAGTAAAATATTTGATAAAACTATAACTCTTCATCGCAATGATAAAATGCATTTTCAGAATTTAAAACCATTATGGTTTTACAAGCAGTGTTGCGTAAGCCATACCAAATTCCATGTTTCTTTGTATAAGACTTCGGTATAAGTTAATATATAAAACAGATTTATGAAAACTAATGTTTTGAGTTTTCAAGATCTCAATACTTCCAGCAAGATATATAACATAAGAATGCATTGGCTGCATTAATGGAAATATTTAGTTAATAGCTTGTTATCTTACCTTTAATTACATGTTTTAGTTGGTGTGAAAAACTAGCTTATAGTTATAAGTCTGAAATAGCAAGACCGGGAGTTTTCTTATGTTTAGTAACTCTATTAGTCACATTTTCAGCACAATATATACATATGGTTTGTGAAACATATGGGAATTGTGTTGAATTACATGTAAATAAAAATTTATTGATATTTCAATAGACAAGTAACTAAACTTCTGTCATAATATTGTACTATTCTTAATAATTGCTTTTGCTTTCCAATTTGCAAAATATAAACAATGTTGTAGGAACACCACTTTCAAATATAAGTGCACAGAGGAGATGCTCAAACTCTACAAGCTTCTAGTATCCAAATAAAGCTTGACTGATCATTAGGGACCATGAGTCTTTAAGTCCACTCAAGTTTTCCTTTTGAACAAGTCTTTTTATCTTCAGAAACATACTAAGCAATGTCTCTCTGTGTTATAAATGCTACTAATTACTTACGAAAAGCCTTCTGTCCATGTAAAATACCCTGTTTTAAAGGGACTGTACACAGCTATTTGAGCCTACAGCTTCTCCTCCCATTTTTTTCTCCACCATTTTCTTCTTTAAATACCTACAATTCCCCATGTGCTTGTCTTGAAGAGTAGGGATTAGCTGATTTTAGGAAAAAGGGGGTTTCTACATCACTTGAAACTTTTTTAACTCTGAAATCAGCAGTAGACAGAAACCAAAAGCAGGGGTCCAGAATGCCTTTATCTTGTACTCCCAGTAAGGCGGAATTACTGCAAGCCAGGAGGAGACATCTCCTACAGGTGCAAAACTGCCTGAGGGAAAGCTCAAAGGCAGCAAGACATCCTCACTTGTGGTAAAGAACATGTCCATCAGCTGTGAAAGGCAGCAGCTGTCGCATTGCAACAGCCACTAAGGAAGTCTGAGTTCAGCTGGGGCTACTTCCATCCATGTATTGCTGCACCAAGAAAGGAAAGTGGGATGGGGAGAATCCTAGATCTCGTCTTTTGCAAGCAGGGTGAGTATTAGTTTTAGGCAACCAGTGTTGAGCCTAGATCTCAGCAGGGGCTGCAGCTCTGAGCAAACTAAAACCCAGGAAGAAGAGTCTTGCCTTGGTGTCTCCCAATGTCTTCTATTTTCTGCTTTCATCTGAGTTGTGAGGTGAAGACAAAAGATGCAGGCAACTAGCTGCTCAGCAGCATCTTGCTGTCGCTCGAAACCACAGCTCCTGTGCTCACAAGTACTTGCTGACAGCACTCTGAAGGCAACAGCACTCTGTTCCCTGTGAGCAATGGACCTTACTTAGAAGAGCATGGCAGAGATACAGAACCCTCTACGTTCCTCCACTTCAAGAGCGGAGGTAGGTGAGAACATGTAAAAGCAACCTCACTGTTGGTCCTCTCTCGGACTGCAAAATTTAGAGTGATGGTGTTGAAATGATGGTATGGTTAGGATATGCATTATACTTTGCTAGGTGTGCGAGAGTTACAGACTTCATGGATTTTTGAGTCATAAGGGTATGACCATCTAATCTGCTCTGCCATATAATAAAAGCCACAGAACTTAATTCAGCTACCTGGTAATTTAAGACTGTGAGCCGATATCTGACAATAATATATCTTCTAGACAAGAATTTGGTCTTGAATTACAAATTTCAGAGATGAGGATATTTTTAAGTCTATATTTGGAAGCCAGTTCCTACAAGCAGATACCCCCCTGGTATTTCACCTCTAATTGTAATGTATCTCCAAAGGCTTTTTAAAAAACATCTATAATGATTTTTGTTCTCTTTTCTCAATTGTCTCTACATTTTTCTCAGTACCTTTATACTGGTTTAGAAACCTTTCTTTCATATAAAATTCTTCCACTTGGTATGTAAGTTAAAAACACAGTTTAGTAACCCTCAGATGAAGAGGAAGGTGATGATATTCTTGAAATACCCAAGATAGGATGAAATATATGATCTGTTTTCAGTTATAGTAACTTCTAAAAAGGTATTTCCAAAAAAAAAAAAAAGAGAAGGGGAAAAAATAAATACTTTTTTTTTTTTAACTTCTTGGTACTTTTCCTCAAGTTAAGGTGTGGACACTATTTCCAACATCAACAAATTGTTCACTGTTATGTTTTCAGTGTGCTCCTTCCTTATATACTGACATTTTTGCTTCACGTCTCTCTGATCCTAAATAAAACTTTATATGACAGTTAAAGACATAACATAGATAACAGCTGCAGCTGCAATTTACACTATAACACCACCACAGCTGAAGTTACCACATAAAAGGCACAAGCTCTTTCTGTGAAACAATCTGGAGTGTAAATCTAATGACCAAAAGCGGGACAAAACGTGCTACCTTTATTTCAAGGAAGGGCAGAAGGAGCCTTTGCTAGAAAAAGGCACCGAATGACTGAAGCATGGAAGCTGTTCAAGTGGACCCTGTTTATCAGCACGGGATCTGACAATAGCACGGGTCATTATTGTGTCTCTTTACAAACAAACCTCTGTCATTAATTTAATGCTCAACTGTCAATCACTTCATTTGACCAAGTAGGTTTAATATGTACATGCATGCACTATGAAAATCACATATAAGAAAGCTTTGCTTTGGAATTAAACTCTTCCCCAACATGTGGGAAAGAACGTTGTGCTCCATTCAGCTATAACAGGCTGCTGAAGGCTTGGCCAGCCATGGGAAAAGTTGCTAAAATAACGATTTACTGACCAATAATGCAGATGTCTACCTTTAAGCTGGTCACTCTCGGATTCCTTTATGCTCACGAGCAAGAAAGAAGTACTCCTTCAGAGTGATTCTTCTGAATGTAGATGCCTAAAATAGAGCAGATGAATCATTCCGTAAAAATGTGTATTTTATTCTTTGATCACAAAGGGACCCAAAGGTATCTAACAGACGTGTTTCTACCACTCTAAATGTCTCAACAGGGTGAGATGAATCTCACCTTGTCTGCCTGACAAGGTGAAAACTGTCCCTTGGTCATGACTTAGGTACGAGCACCTACAAAGAGGGAACAAACACTAGACTAGATTAATGAAATGTTATATATAAAGAGGAGAGCGTTGACTTTAGGTTATGATATGTTCCACAGACCTATCTGGAAGTAAAGACAGTGTAGGATATGCTGGGGTTTAGGATCTCTTCTCATGATACAGCCCCAAAAGCTAAGCATTATATGAGAGCCATGATCCCCAGCTAGGAATACTATGAAGCACTTGCCAGCTTGTTGGCCTAATCATATAGAAGCTTGTTAGCAGAATCATCAGAACAGAAAAATATAGACATAACGTGTGTGTTAGATAGACATAAGCAGGGATTTCCTTTTGGTTTTGGTCTGGTTGTTTGGTCAGTGTTTTTTCCCTCCATATTCATCCCTTCTTTGCATTCACGTGGCCTTTTATGGATTTTGTGACTATGTAAAGTCAGCTTAATTTAGTTTGCATTGAGAAATATCTGGGATAAGTGGCTGAATCCTGAGGTCATCTATTCCTTTGAACTGCCAATTAATGCTGTTTGAAGTGACAGTCCCCCAGGATTTGTTTCCCAGATTGCCTGAGGAGTTGTAAGTGTGTCTCTAACGACTTGCATGGGCTAAGCTGAGCTATGGTCTGCTTTCCTGTAACAAACTCTTCGACAATTAAAAGATGCAGTGAAATGGCATGCAAACAAAAGATTAATTTTGAAGTTATATTTGTTCGTACAATTACTCTAAATGAATGAGTCTGTTGAAGCAGCCAGCTCTGAGTTCATGACGAGTCACTGCTCCCAGCACGGACAGCAGGTATTTGCCCAAGGTAAGTGTGTTCCTTCTGGACATTACACATCATAGCTTTGTTGACACGATACACAGTAAGATAGGCAGGCAGAAGGCAGCCAGCCATTGCTGTGTCCCCATTGTGCATGGTCCCTTAGCCATATGTACCTCACATGTTTCTACCAGGCAGATTTTGCAGCCTTGGCGGACGTTTTTTGAAGTGGTAGCTTCAGCCAGAACTCCCATTGCATTGCTAGCACCTGACCCTAAATGACATTTGAAAGGCAGGGGGGAAGTACTGCCTAGGACTAAAAAGAAGAATCCTTCCCTTGGTGAAGGTTCATGCTATGCAGCACCACTCCTGAACTCAAGAAACAAACTATAGCTAGCGGGAAAGGAATGCACTCTTCTCCTACAGCCATCCACAGTGGCTGGATTACTTTTCAGAATTACAAGTGAGAAAAGGTCTTTTCCTGGAGATCAGAGCAGGGCTTATTACAGAGCTAAAAAAAAAAAAAAACAAAAACAAAACAAAAAAAAAAACCCAAGTGGTTTCAAAGCTTGGAGTAGGGAGAGTTACAGTTGCTGTGGTTAGAAATATTTATTTATTTTTTTTTTTCACTCCTTAGAGACTGAGTGGGAACTTCCAAGGGCTGGAGAACTGCAGCACCAACACTACATTTGGACCAGGACGGGGTCAAAGGAGCCTGATTTCCATCTGCTGAGGACTTCTGCACAGCTAGAGGAGCTGAGACATAAGGTACTACTGATGAACTATTGCTCCAAGAACAGTGCAGTTCCAGGCGGAAGCACAGTGAGAAATGGTTGACGTGACCGAGAGATGAATTGATTCATGGAACAGTGAAAACAAACACAACCTGTCTGCCTGCTTAGCATTTAACCACAGCGTGACATCCAGTCATTGCTGATGCAGCCAGACTCTGTGGTAAAAGTCTAAGCAGAAAAACTTTCTCACTGATGAAACCCAGCACAACGATACCACTCGTGGTGGAAATATTTTAAATCCATACTAAACATAAAACAATAGGTCCATTTAAGTTCCATTAAACTGTCAATCATTTCCACATCATTCAAGTCTTTAAGACAGAAGAATTGAGAGAGAAAAAACTGAGAGAATTAGAAGCAATTACTCCTAAATACATTAATATTTCTTATTTATTTCGAATCCAACTAACATGAGCTCAAGAAGAGAGAGATTTGCTAGTCAAACTATAAATTTCCATTTACACTACAGGAGGACAAAGAAGAAATAGGAAAAAAATCTGTAAAGACAGTAACTTTTAATACTTCTTTACATAGACAAATATTGTGTGGTTGGTATTCTTGTCAGAAACATTTTATTTATTTTAGTGTTTCTAGGGTTCATCAAAGAACAAAGACAATATGCTTTATGAAATATGAAGAACTATATAAGCCTTTAGAGCGGCAGTTGAGCCATGTTAGAAGGCACGTACTTTTATTCAGATTCTTTTCTCTTTTTCCCTGCCTTTTCATCACCAGAATATATTTGCCATTACTACAGGATGTGAGATATATGCAGAAAATGTATCTAATCAAGAGACTGAAAATGATCACCAGAACACCAGAAACTTCCACTTCCTTGAAAAAGGAGGATTATGCTGTAACAGTCATTTGTCATTTTACTCTTAATACAAATAAGTTTTGGGGTTTAACAGTCTTCAGCTTAAATGTATTCACTTTGCATTTTTAGTTTTAATTTCCTGAATGTTCTATTGTAATGAGATTACCCTACTGCTTGTTTTCTAGACAGATTTTTGTGTCTGTCACCTAGCAAAGCTATTACATTTCTTGCTTTTCATCCAAGACATATTACCGTGTTTATTGCCTTTGCAAGAGAATGGCAATTCAGATTCTGAAATTGATAGATGTGTGCACAGGTAATATTGCAGACCTTGCCCTCTGCTCTCTGTCATAGCAAGCTTACTTTTCTTAGGGAATGGGAAGGAAATGGCTGTAAACATGGTGACTTTTTTTGCCTCTTCTTTAAACTTCAAGGTTAGGATTCTCAAATAAACGTTAGGTTGGAGTATGGATAGAGTGGTTAAAAAATAGCACTATATTTTTACAGCAGTGTGAGAGCGGCTTTGAAAAACAGTCAGATAATTCTACTGAGATCATTCAAGTTTTACCTACAGTTAGGCCATATTTTTGGTCTTGCCAAAGGACAGTCCCTTCCAGGCTATGTCCCCACACTCACTAATATCACATCTATGCCACTGGCAACTTAAACAGGCACACTCAGTCTAGATAAGACATGTGGATGCAATTGCACTTCTGTCAAATTAACCACTACACATCACATTCTGCCCCTATGTTTTATGCTGGCTTCGTGCCAGCTGTGACAGAATAGGTGACATCTTTTCTAAAATCCAATTAGAACAAAGCTGCTGGACAATACTTGATTCTGCACAAAGTGTTTAAGCTGAAGTAAATCCATCATCACAAGTTTTGGTTGGTTGGATTTTTTGCAGCGTTGAAGCAATAGTTAGTTTACGCTGGATCACGCTTTAGCATCCCATGACTTCAACTT
Organism: Coracias cyanogaster; assembly: GCA_033124195.1. Classification (NCBI taxonomy): domain Eukaryota; kingdom Metazoa; phylum Chordata; class Aves; order Coraciiformes; family Coraciidae; genus Coracias; species Coracias cyanogaster. The sequence goes on from JAVSBS010014282.1 coordinate 110,387, forward strand.
CTACCATCTGGAGCAGGAATTTAAAACTGGATTAACGTCATCATGGAATCACAATCTAAGTCTCAAATGCAATAAGGAAAAGAGGGACTGACTCCTTCCTTCCTCTGCAAGATGGTAGTGTAGGTTTTTAAAATATTTATCAGAGGAGCTTTGCAATAATTCCACTGGAATGCAATTTTTATTCTTTATCTAATAAGCAATAATGAATATTGTCAAGAAAATGAGTATATTCAGAGCCAATAAAAATCACAGTATCAGTATGAGGATCCCATCGTCTTGGCGTTACCAAGCTTGACTCCCAGCCTTCTATAGAGAAAAAAAATCTGCTCATGCTAATTTACTTGCCTGGAATGTAGAAGTCTAACAACTTTGCAATGAGAGCCTGAGAAGGAAATGAAGACTGCAGAAAGCAGCATAGATGGCATTAGGATTTATTGATTCATCCTGAATACTTCTTCTAGAAGAAAAGTCCCCTGTATACTTCTTCAACAATCAATCCAGGCATGAAAAGCCTGTAAAATACTTCTCTCATCTGCAGTTTTGGAAAAGCATAACAGAAACTGGTGTTTACTGGAAAGGACAGTAATTTTAATATGCTTTGTACAATAATGTGTATATGTGTGACAGCAGATATATGATGCACTTCATTCGCATGCATATCCTTGACCGTACATGGGTCCCAAGTATATTGCAAATATTAAGATTTCATAATGTGCAAGTTGCTGCTTTTAACCCCTGCCAAATATAAGTGAACATACAATACTGCTGATTTTGTATACTGACTTCTGTCTGAGGATCTGGGTAAAAACTATTCCTTTTATTTTCTACATAGGAAAAATGTGATTGAATAGACTAAATGACCTAGTCTCAAACTGTGTTCTCAATGCTTAAAGTGCTCCATGGCATAAGCCCAGCATAGCTAATAGATGACCTGAATTTCCAAGATAAAGATTGCAGTCATAAACTTTCTCCTCCACTGAAGTAGAAGCTTCCACCAGAAAGATAAAGCTCACCTGTATAAGACAAGACATTTACTGGGGAGATAGTTCAAGACCATGAAATAGTTTCTCCTAAGAAATAAGGGTCATCGTAAACTGTACTGTCTTTCATAACTGTAAGGAACCTTTTTCATTATCCTTGAACACACTTTAATGGTGTTTCTATTGGGTAAAAAAAAAAAAAAAGGGCCTAATCAAAGTATCTTTCAAAATACTAAACTCACACTTCTCAAGGAATGAGGGCAAGATAGAAAAATAATGCAGTACATATAGCAACTATGGACTGCATTGTTAATGGAGCTTTAAAGAAACTCAGCTCCTTTGGTGATAAAACTTGCCCAAACACAATCAGCAAATGAAGCAAAGCCAGGACCGACAATTTTTGGTTTCCAAATTCACTATTATGACCATTTCAGAATGCTTATGTACTGCCATGCTGCCCACAGGGATTCAGCAGGAATTAAATGTGCCTACTGAGCCCCTCCACAGGGACCAGCTCTGGTTCTACTGCATTTCCCAGAAGCAGAGTATCACACGTGAGCTGACAAGTGACACCCAGCCTCAGTGAGGCAGGGGCTCTTTACTTCCACTAAGTTTGAAACTGTGTTCTGACCAGAGCACAACAAGAATATTTAATGGTAGTTTACTGCTTTATGGATGTGTGTGTATTAAAGAAAGGCAGCAATTAGTAGAACATGCTCTTTCAGTCATCTGTATTTCTGATGGCAGACTAAGGCTGCCAAGAGCAGTACGTTGAGTGCAAGTGTCAAAAAATAGGCATGTTTCTTATTACAACAGTGAATATATTTGGTACTGTGATTTACTCTGTCAATGTTCATTATTAGACAGCCCATAACAGCTACGGTGTGAAATGAGAATATCTTTATTTTCACTACCTATAAGTAAACATAGAAAACAAATGTCATTGTTGCTAATGTTTTTTCTGTTTTCAAAAACAGTTGTGCCAACATGGCCCTGATTCTGATATTATCTACAGAACAAATGGTACAGTAATTATCCTTTACTTGTAAACCTATGCAACATAGCAGAAGAAACTCAAAATACATGAATTAGTAAAGAAAGGGGAGTATAATTTGCAACCTAATTAACACTGGTATTCAGACTCTTAATTCACTTAAGCCCGCGTTTAAATCAGATTTGTGGCTCCTGAGCGACAAAAATGTCCTTCCTGCATCACACTGATTCTGTGAAGACAAAAACTTAAATTCACTAAGATATTTAACTTCCTAACTCCCATCTAGGTTTCTATCCCAGTGAAAGGAAAAGTTATGAGCCAGATAGGAACTAGTCTTTCTGTATCTGAACCTTAGGCACAGTCAGCAAAAGCAGTTATGTCTTTGACGATGATAACTATGCCCCTGATAAACTGCGAGTGCCAGTGTAGGTGCTCCTGTCCCCTTCAGTACAAAGTCAATTGTATTTGCTCTATCTGCTGCTGAAATTAACTTCTGACCGCGCTCTTACATGCATGCTATATTTTGCACACTGAGTAGTCCCACTGGTCTGAATCAGCCCTTCTGAGACAGGAAATGGCCTGAGAAACAAAACTGCTCTGACATTTATCACATTTTCTTTCTTTCAGCCATCCCTTAGAGCCTCTCTTAAATAATTCAGGTGATGTGACTCTCTAGATTAGGGATAATTGCACTGGTCTACACACATATTATCATAGCTATTTTCCAGTGGGAAAGAGAAGAATACAAGGGCAAGGATGCATTCCCACTATGAATATGAATTACCATGTGTTTGTTAACAACTGATGTATCAGAAGTACATATGTACCATGCCAGGTGACACTAACAGGGATATGGCAATCCTGAGAATCTCCACCAAATCTGTGTCTGAACAATGCCACTAGAAAGCTGCTTCTCCTTTTTTGTTTGGGTTTATTTTTTCTTTTCTTTTTTTTTTAGTGTGTATAATAATTTCTTTATTAGAACTTGTATTGGCTTGAGAAAAAATGAACACATAGGGGTTTAAGAAGGAAAAAACCACACCCCAAACTGATTCAACTGCTTCCAAACATGTGCCCCCTGCTCTAACTCATATTGTCTCCTTAAAAATGTACAAAACAAAACACTACAAAGTTTATTGTACATAGAATTGAAGTAACTAAACTATTAACTGCTTTCTGGAATTTGATTAAAATATTTTCATCTGTCTTTAGCAAGCATGGTTCCTTGTTGGTCACTCTTAACTTTGTTAGTGCTCTGTGCCAGCAGTGAAGTCATCCTAAATTCTGACAGAGAAATTAATCCACTGACAATATATAAATATATAATCCAGCTTCATAGAGAAAATATGCCCATCTACTCACAAAAGCAGTATCTGGTTACAATTGCAGTATGATCTGGTGTCCATAGCAATGAGTTCTTTGTTGTGTTCCTATCAACGAGAGGCCATTTGTCTATTCATAGAAAGGTTGCAAGATTAACAATGCAATTTATTTTTCCGTTTCTGCATTTATCTGACACATTCCCTTGTCATTAAGCTAGCTAGTTGCTGCTTCCTTTCAGGGTAGTATATCACTGGTAATCTCTACAGCTGTTTTAATATTTAACAGAGTTTTGTTTTGTTGCATGAGGCTAAGCACAGGATTGTTTATCACGGCAAAGGTACTCCAGATCATTTACTTGGAGGAATGCTGGAAGATTTAGACAGATGCTATCTTCTTGGAAATTCATCCAGTGTGCTGATTCTCATCTCACCATTCCAGGGTATTGAAAGAGCTGGCCAATGTTATTGTGGGACCCCTCTCCATTATTTTGTAACAGTTTGGGGAGTCTGGAAAGGTCCCAGTCAACTAGAAGCTGACAAATATTGTCCAAATGTTCAAGAAAGGTAAGAAGGAGGACCCTGGTAATTACAGGCCTGTCAGTCTTCAGAGCCTGGTAAAATTAGGGAGAGGATTATTCTGGGAGTTATTGAAAAGCATTTGAGAGACAACAGAGTCATTGGTCATTATGGTTCACCAGGGGAAAGTCCTGTTTAACTAACTCAATTTCCTTTTATGACAACTCTTAGAGTGTGTCCAGATGATGGTGACGGTGAAAGGGCTTGAGGGCAAGACTTGTGAGAAGTGGCTGAGGTCACTTGGTTTGTTCAGCTTGGGGAAGGCAGAGGGATGACCTCATCTCACTCTACAACTTCCTCAAGGCGGGCAGCAGAAGGGGAAGTGCTGATCTCTGGTGACCAGCGATAGGACATGAGGAATTGAAATGAAGCTGCATCCCTGGAAGATAATATTGGACATTAGGAAAAGCTTCTTTGCTGACAGGGTGGTCAGTCACTGGAACAGGCTCCCCAGGTAAGTGGTCGCAGCACCAAACCTGTCAGAGTTCAAGAAGCATCTGGACGATGCTCTTGGTCATATGGCTTAGCGTTAGATAGTCCTGCAAGGAGGAGGGAATTGGACTTTATGATATTGATGGGTCCTTTACACTTTGAGATATTCTATGATTCTATGATCTGTGCAAATCTGTGAATCACTATTTGCTGGTGCAATGGTTCTATGCCATATTTTGTGTAAATCTGAACCAGAGGATAGTTTTTCTTTTCTGGCAATATAAACACTTTATGTTGGGTTACCAACATAGAACCTAGATTTTTATTTTTGTTTCAGAGTAGATGCCTATTATGCTTTACTAAGTTTCCAATCTTAAAGTCTCTCTAAATACTAGAGAATTAATTCAAAATGAAGGAATAACTGGAACAAGGCCAGTGGGACCACAGTTACGTACATTCTGTTGCAAGTTTGCAAGAGTAATTGATGCAATTAGCTGTTCTTTTTCCCTGGATCCTGTCTCTGCATGCATGCTTCTTATTTTTTTTACATACCAATCCTGATACTACGTGAAAATATAAACTTCATTAAAAAATAAATCCAAGTATCTAACTCTTAAGTTCAAGGAGAGAAGGAAAATTGAAATATAATTCTACAGTTATTCTATGAACCCAAATAGAAGAAAGGTAACAAATATATTATGTTTAACACTAGTACTTTTAGATTACTATTTTTCTGATTGGCATTTTGAGATACTGACTCATTCAGTATTTCCAGTTAAGAAACTGTGACTACACTGAAGACACAGCTTCTCTCCTGGCATGCACTTTAGACCATTTTTCTAGTTCTGTTTTCAGCCATCCTGCTGTGGTTTCTGATAATCCCAAAGGATTCAGCTTTATCCTACTAAATCCAAACTACTTTCAGTCTTATACAATGCTCCTTTTTTTTTTTTTTTTTGAGCGTTCTTCCAATCAGCAAAGTTGTTTGAAGGAAATTTCTGTATCTTGGCTCGATTCAGTCACATCACACATTAATAACAACAAAGTTAAAGAATTTCTGTGGGGTTTTGGTTTTCTTGGTTTTCTTTTTCACAGAACTGAGCCTATCCTGACTTTCCTTTTGCTTTTTAACAATATTACTTTCACCTACGTAGGCTGGTTTGCATGTAAACAAAATACAGGAAATAGTAACACATAGTTTAGTACATTGCAGAGTGGTTCCTCTACTACGACTTTTTAGAACGAAAAGGTATTTCACCAAAGCTTTATATTTGTTTAAAATATCCTACTAAATTCATACTAAGCTCAGACAGGCATTTACACAGTTAAAACATTATTTTTCATTAACATAAAGCTGAAATTTACATTTACATGAAGATATAATTTCATGCTCTAATTTCCCACTAAGAAGTACTCAGAATTGGTTCAGTGTGTTTATTTAACACTTTCATTTAAATTCAGATTTTTCTATTCTTAATGAAAAAAGTATTTCTGATATGTCCCTGGCATGTAGCACTTGCATTGAAACAAGCTTGCCATTAGATTTCCATAAAGTAAAAAAGAAGTCACTTGAGGACCTAGACCTGCAAATATCACCAGAGTTTGAAGGATGAAATCTCTATCTTGGTGTGCTATTTGAGCACCAATTTTAACGGAAATCTTCAGAATTTAAAAATGTGCTCAGTATATTCATATTCACTGATCATATAAGGTATATCATTAACAGGAGATATTTGAGAATGGCAGGATCCAAAGTTCTGTCACTGGCTTAATTTGTCATTTTTAAAATGAAAGCTAAGGTTACACATGCTGACTAAGTTACCACACCTTTGGGTTACTCAAAGGTCAGCTGAGCATCAATAACTGACTATGTGCAATTTAACCTACCTTGAGAAAGGCAAGCTAAGGCTTGGGGCGGCTGACCAATTTACCACTTGCAGTTTTCCCCCCCAGGCATGTTTCAGTGATGTCTTTTTTGCTAATTGTTCAGCCTCTGAGCTGCCAGAGGACGCATAAGAGCATTTTAAGGCAAAAAAATATGAGTTTTAGTTTACCTTAAATGCAGGCATGCAAATGACAGCAATTTTTCAAGCCAGTTTGAACCTCGTGCAACCAGACTGGAGAAGACAACCACAGCAGACCCAGCAATCCGCACCCAGCTTGGACAGACTGCGTTATCTAAATACAGCCATCTCTGCCACCATAACTATTTGTCCTAGCTTTTCTTGATCTCAAGTTTTGGTTAGCCCCATCTGACGTTATTTGGTCTTGGTATAGGTAGGGCACAGAAAAAAAAGCAGGTTTCAGATTCACAATGGATTTACTAGAGTTTAACAATCTGTTGCATGGTCTAAAAGTGAGGTAAGGCTGAGAAACACTAAAATACTGTCATAAATAGTGCAATAGTACCAGCACCAGCTATTTCTGAACTGTTTGATAACCTGTACATGCAGATCTGTGATACTACCCAGGAAAGCTGACGTCAACATCAGCGTTTCATTGCAGACTACTACAAGTTTTCTTCCACTTCTTTCCAAAGTCTTCTCCAAAATATTTCTCAGTCTCACCCTACCTTACCTTTCTCTTCTCTCCCATTCTATTCCTTCCAACATGCTCTTTCCCTTGTCTTTCTTTTTATCAAACAGAACCACTTAGTAGGAGGAACATACAATTTCCCAGTGTTTACATCTTTTCTCCTTCAGGCCAGCTTAAAGGCAAGCAGGCTTTTACCAATGTTACTGAGCCGTAAGAGGTTTTCTTCCTTTATTTTTAATGGTGAACTGAAGGAGCACGAGATGTGTTGTCATCGTGCTGTTCATTCAGCTTGTATTGCCTTAATCAATTGTTTTTGAAAACTTGTCTTATTTCTCAGGCATATGTTGTCTAAAAGAGGGGCAGGTGACAAGCATCTTTTGATGCAGTATATTGATATATACTGTTAGCTTAAGTTAGGTTTCTTTGTGTTCAATTACAGGAATAACATAAAATTCTGTTTACTTTACAGAGCTTACAATGCCACTAAATGAAACTCAGTATTCAGTGTTCTAAAGATAGCTTTTGGATATTTTAAGCCGTTATTTAACTTGAATCTGAATACTCTTTTTGCTTTTCAGAAAATTCATCATATCATTTTTATAGTCACTTTTCAATTGAAAACAGCAGTCTAGGTCAGTCTTGTAATATTATATTAAAGCATAATGTCAAGTAGCTGAGTTTCTTTTGAGAACGCTTTGTTATCTCTGAAAGAGGCACAGAACAGTGTTTATAGAACAATACAGAATCGAGTTGGAAATTCGCAATGCAAAATGTGAAAATACATCTTCAAATACAAAGCGTACGACTAACAGACAAACCGTTTACGACAACCAAATAGGGATGCTTTTATATCTTAAACATATTTTTATTATGACTTAATCCGTGCAATTTGCCTTCATAGTTACAGCAGCAGAGATCTTTGGAAAACCGCAACTACTATTCAATTATATTGTGTCTATCTGCATGACATTTTTCCATTTTCATCAAGATTTTGATACAGGTCACTTAAAATCAATTGTAGAAACAGTTTTTTTAGAGAAATGTTGCAGATGTTCATAGGCTCATTTCCAACCTTTCCATTATTCTTCAATCTTTTAGATTGGTTAAAGTGAAATATGTTTATGTATTGGGTCAAGAGTTCAGCAGGAATTTCTTGTGAAATAGAAGGTTGATTGAGAGCAAAGAGTTTTCTGTTGTGCTACTTCCAGTAAACGCAGCTAGGAATATTAATACTGTTTTGTGGTTTTTTTCAGGAGAAAACTACAGAAGGACTGAACAGCTTGCAGAATGGCAAGTTAAGGTGCTACAGCAAATCTGGGAGCTGTGACCACACCTACATAATAATACATAGCAAAACCAAAGCAATGTTTTGCTTCCAAGAAATGACAAATTTCAACTTGGAGTGTTTATAAAACTTCAAAATCTTATGTTTATTATTGACTATTCATAACATAACAAAGCCTAGAACATCAAACCGTAAACACAGTTTCACTGCACGTTACAAAAAAATTGAATCACGGCAAAAAAAGGCAGCCTCTGCCACAAACAGCTCACTATTTCAATAAAAATGCTGAGGTTGCTGGCAGTTCCTGAGCTACAACGTCACAAGGCCTCTGTTCTAGGAAAATGGAAAACAATTACTTGCCCTAGATACATCTTAAATATAATTTTTCAGGTCTTGATATTAGTCAGAAACTGCAGAAAACCCTAGTGCCTAATTTGTATCCCATAAGTGAGCAGTTTATGACAACCAAAGGCAGCTCTTGAAAACAAGGAAGAGGAAAAATGCTTACAGAATCAGTGCACGTCATAGTCTCTTGAAAATGAAGTGCATTACGGCAGACATAAAAGAGCATGCTGTAGTCAGACAAGCTGTAATGAGTTCAGCGTGTTAGTATGCAAGTTATGAAAGATTTCTCTTCTTTCATACAACATTTTTCATTATCATTAGTCCTTGAGGTACGTGGCAACCTTTTGCTGGTGAATGTAAATGACGGAAAGCCTCCAGGAAAGGAGGAATCACAGCTTTTTTCTTCTTGTTTTGAATTGTTACACTACACAGTTTTGCAAGGGGAGAAGATTTGTGTATCACTGAGATGAAAGGCAGAGCTGTACAGTTTCCTATGTCACAAGCTGTAATCCTTACCGATTTTTGACTAAAAATGAAAGTGATGCGAATTCAAATTTCATTTCACAACAGCTTCAGTAACATCTTCATTTTTAAAAAAAAATAAGTTTCAGTGTAATTAAAGATGATGATTTAAGAGCTTGTGCAATGAAAATTACTCTTCAGATATTATAAATTAAAGGGCAGATCAGTAAAAATAAGGCTCTATTTTCTCAGGAGAGGACATTTCAATTAATTTATTCAATTAAAACTAATATTAGCAATAGAAAAGAAGAAATGTGACCGAGGATTTCTAAATCACCAGTGGCGCTCTGCTGTTTGTCAATATTGTTCTGGTAGTTTTGAAAAAGCAGCTCATAAGGGTTAAACTAGAACCTTAGAAACTACACGGCGTCCAAATAATGACCTAGTAGCCAAGCATCCAGCTCCATTTACAAATATATAACTATGTAACCGGTGTGGGAGGATGGTTTTGTGCCAAACAAACCCTTCCTTTAAGCAATTTAGGAAGTTATCCTCAAGCTTCATATCTCAGGATTTTCCTTACATGTACTGGAAGGATATTGTATCTGTCAAACTAATTTTGTTTTCATAAGGCTTCCATTTATGTTGGAAGAAAAACATCTTAAAAAAAACCAAAACAACTTTGACAGAAAAATTAGTAAAATTACAGAAAAACTGTGCTTCCTTTTTGTATAGTTATTTCACAGGAGGAAAGTACAACATCTTATGAGTGAATTAGACTCTTCTTTTTTTTAATAAGCATTTTTAAGTTACCTTTAGGAGACATGATTGAAAAGAATAAGCTAGCAATTAAATAAAAATTTCACCACAATTTAGAAAAAAATAAAAAATAGTTCTAATCTTAAAGCTATGGTATGCTTAATGAAAACATAATTTAGGAAATTATGTTCCAATTAGCTGTAATCTGTTCTGAGTCAAAACCAAATTTGACTGCTAGATAAGATACCATTGTAAGCAACATAAGCCATTAATTTTAACAATGGATTCATATGACAAATTCCATTAAATTCTCCTGGAGAACTGGAATCTATTATACTTTATCTACCCTAGGAATATTTTCTTACAATCTTTCCTATTGCCTCATTAATTCCTATCTATACATGGTAACATTAGTAAATTTTTTTTTAATAAATCCACAGGATTTGTATCTTCTGTGTCTTCAAACATCTATCGAAACACTCAAATCAGAAAAGATTTTTTTGTAACCTCAGTTCTGTAGGCATAAACAGTCCCATTAAAGATAACAGGCTTTGTTAAAACTAATCCTGCACTAGATTGGATCTATGACTCAATTTTCTGTAATGTGAAATAAACCCCCCCAAACTAGGCACCCCCAAGAAAATAATCAGTTATGTCTTAACTCTTTTTGTCTGTATTTCTTTCTCTACTTTTTTTCCCCCTCCTAATTAGCTTTCCCAGCTTTATTCCTTATTTCCTAGTGAAAAAATAAAAGGAAAGATACAATCAACAAAATCATCAGTTGCCACTTTATTCACCTTTACTGGTATGTTATAGCTAAATATATTCCCTTGTCAGAATTAGTTTTATCTAGCCCCAAACTGCTGCAGCCTTGGTTGCTACCATGGAAAGCCAAGGAGAAATCATTAATTTTTTCCTGGTTTCTGTCATTTGCTATAATTTTACATTATTTACATCAGTAAATATTTTCACTAAGATGCTGAAATCAACATGTTTGAACAGTCCCAAGTTCTTACTGCAGTCAATATTCCCAGAAAGATATTAAATCAACGATATTAAATCAACCCAGAGGAGGAATCTGTGAGCTGTCCCAGTTTGTTGGTGATATTTCAGTTGGCCGTTTCCTTACACTTTTTTCACATGCTTCTTTTCTGGCCACTGTCAAAGGAAGGATCCTGGGCTAGAGGGATGTTTGGTCTCAGTCAGTTTGGAGGTTCGTGCATTATACAGATGTTCCACAGCAGCTCATCACCTTTATGTAATGGCCTTGGCTGCCAAAAGGCCAGTGAGAGTCCTACTTGCTAGCATGACGGAGAACTTGCCGTTACTCTGCTATATCCAGGAAATACCCTGCTTTTTATGAAATTGTGGCATACTTTGTACAGTAGGTTCTCACTAATAAGCAATCTCGACTTCATTAACATGTCTGCCTACAGCACCACAGGTCAGCCCATAACAAACCAGTGGGGGTGTCATCAGGAATCAGCAGTCAGAGTTCAGATGAAAGGGGCAGTTTGCATTGACGGAGGTGCGGGCAGGCTCGCAGTAATTGCATGTTGATCACAACGACAAGCTCTTCTCTGCAACTGTAAAACCGATTAACTTTTCACGCTCAAACAATCGTAGACGTTCTGATCTTGTGATATCAGAGAATGTTTTAGGGAAAAGGGGACAAAAACCACAGTGATAGCAACAGGAAATATAGAAAGAGAAAATTTAAGCTTAGTACTCGGTAGGATTACAGACACTGAAGAAGAAATTACTTGACCTGCTGGCCTAACAGTGAAAATTAAACAAGAGAAAAGATAGGTGTGTATATAAAGAGGAAACTCCTTGACAAGCAGTGGTCTAGCTGTGTTGATAGACCTTTATCCCCTTTTAATTATGCTGTTCTAATCAGACTGTCTGATTATGGCTGACAGATATCACAACATTTATTTTCATTCTACCAGCTGAAGAAACACTTCAATACATGCAGACACATATATACACTGGCTGCATTTACATGCATGCAATTTTATAATTTTTCTGTTATCAAAACATAACAGAAAAAGGAATTATTTTCTTTTACCTCAAACTCCTCAAACAGAAGCTTACCGACTAATCATTTTTCTTCTTAAATCTGCCCACATTTAATAGTGTTTCATTTATAGGAAGTTTTAGAACACCTTCAGTTATGTAATAAAACTTCACTTGCCAAGCTAGACGAAAGGCATTCTTTCTTGAAATGGATCCAGGTAAATTCTGCTTCCCAGTTTTTAACTACTTCTGATGTATAAAGAGCACATTTGCCAGTAAATATACTAGACTGAATCCCTAAGAGAATCTATTATAAGCATATCCCACTCCAACAGAGAGAAAACAGATGGACAGAGAAATCTGTAACTTCCATTACCTGAGCACACCTACACTGAAGTCACAGTTCATTAAGAGCTCTCTAGTAAGAGACCCATTTGAATGTCCTGGTAGTACACTGGAAAAGCATCAGCGGCTAGAGCGAAGCAGGTCTCTTGCTGAGGATCATCGAAGTCTTGAAACAGACGGGGCAGTTGAGCACGGCTTTTTCAGACTAATGCTCCTATGTAAAAGCCCCTTTATTCAGAAGAACAGCTAAGCACCGTAGAAGCTGCTGGCCACCATGGTAGCCTCCAGAGCTGAGCCAGAGTCAGAAACCCTACCCGGGGAACGAGGCTCTTCACCAGAGGTACACAGACAGCTTTTTTTTTGGTGCAGTTAACATTAGAGAGTCTGGCTGGGTATTTCTGAGAATAAAGACTCGCCTGTTTGCTCCTCTGAATGCTGTACATACAAGATTTTGTGCATGTACTTGACCAATAATAAGGACTGGACCAAACTTTGTATCTGACTAATTTTATCAATTCCTCCTCCTAACAAACAAAGCCTACAAGGGCTTGCATATAAGATAATTGTTAGGACTAAGAAAGAAGGATGACCATGAACACAGTGAGAAGCTAGAAGTGCAAACTGAAAACAAGTAAGAATGAATGCAATTGGTGAAACTCAGTTTAGAAAATCTGACATTGAGTGGATACTCAAAATTATTGTGTCCCAAACTCTGAAAGGACATGGGAAAAGAGCCAATCATCATGGAATCATAGAATTGTAGAATGCGTTGGGTTGGAAGGGACCTTCCAAGGTCATCTAGTCCAACACCCCTGCAGTCAGCAGGGACATCTCTAACTAGATCAGGTTGCTCAGAGCCCCATCAAGCCTGGCCCTGAACAAACAAGTGTGATGTAAGGAGAAGCTAAAAAGAAGACTGTTCTAGTAAAAGTCAACCACGTTGCGAAGTACCTAATCACCTCTAACACATATAAGCTCTCTTCTTCCAAGAAGCTCGAATTCTCTACAAAATATTTGAAACCTAGCATTACACAGACAAAAGGATAAGAACAAGGAAGTAAAGATATCTATTTCAGCATGAGTTAAACCTGCCCACTTCAGTAAAGGTTAACACCAAAACTTTGCCTTTAGATTTTACAAAGCTATAGTGTTTGAGTCCTTGCTACTTCTCAGGATTGTAGAAACTATCATCTTTGTCTAAAACTGTATGGAAATAATAGCAGAGAAAATAATACATACTTGGGATACAATCTTTCTTTTGTAAATGGCACTGGTGCACAATAAAACAGGATAACGGAGTCCTTTTCAAAAGCACACAAAAGCCCATTTCAAGTCATCCTGCATACTAAGAGGATGAAGGTACCGAGAGAACCCCGTTTGTCTGAGATGGGTGTAGGCCTCATTATCTAACCTTCTGTATCATTACAGCCAGAAACCAACCATACAGCAAGACTATTCTGCTCCCTTTATCAATTTTGTTTCTTTCTACTTTCACGTGTCTCAACTGTGCATGCAATTTCCTTTTGTTGTTATTGGTATGCAAATTCATCTGCTCCCAAAATAGCTCTCCTGAAAGACCGTTATTATGTTTGAAACGCAAGGTATGTACACCCACTTGTCAACCGCATGAACTAGCTGTGGCAATTACAAATTCCTCTGAAGGGCAACAAACATTTGCCATAAATGGAGACTGAATTAATTCAGGCATTTGCAATATATAGATTGTGGTTAGCCTACCAGAAACATTTATTTATCTGATATATATCACGAGCTTGCCATTCTCTTTTTCACAGATGCTTCAAGACCCTTCAAATATGAATTCTTCTGGTAAATATCATCTGCCATACTCTCTCATAAGGATCCACGTCCTCTTTTTTGGTATGTTTTTTTTTCTTTTAATGTCCATCATCCCTCATATCTCATCCATCACAAGACCAAAATGAGGATTAAGACCTCCAGCCAGGAGACAAGAACATGCTACCACACCCACTTGTAAAACTTTCTCAATTAAGTCATTTGACAGCCTTATGCATGCCTCAGATGGGGGTAAAGGAGGGCAGAGCTTAAACTTTGGTTGCACGTGCACCCTGCTACTTCATGACGAGAAGGAGGGACCAGGGTGCTTAAAAGACTACACAGCTCATAACCCAGTGGGTGCACCACTGCATTACTTTTTAGATAGACACTCACAGTTTAGGGACAGATGGTTTCATAATATGTGAAAGGTGAAAGAAAGAAATCCTAACTAAATAATTGTCCAGTTATAGAGCAAATTCAGCTTCCATTGATATATAAAAAAAGGATCTGACCATGTGAGCTACTGAACTGTTGCTGAGTGGCTTCAGTTTCCAACTATTTTGGAAGGAATTCAGGATGGTCAACACCACGTAAAGATGAAAAACCTTATTAACACACTCTGGGCAAAGAATCCCATGGGGCGCAAGCAGGTGCAGAAGAAAGAATTGTATTGAACTGACAAGAGTAGGCGTGTTAACAGTTTCAAGGAGAAATTATATCTGATTTGTAATACATCTTACTGTAAACAGCAACAATCAAATGCTGATGCCCTGAATAGAACCCAACAAAAAGAAAGTTCATGAAAAATTAATTAGGCACACAGCTTTTGTTCAGACTAGCACGAAGACAAGAGTGCCCATCTGCTTACTGTTATAGCCTAAGGTATGTGCCTGGAAACTCCAACATGTCTGTGGAACAGGTGAGTGTACAGGCTCATCAAAAACATGATTATGGTCAATAAATACAAACAGTGAAATTGTCAAACTGCTTAATACTGTGTTAAACAGCAAGTCATCAATCTTTCCACCTGCGAGGGCATCTAGCAAGAAATGCTGCTGTGTCAGAGGCTTGCACTGTTCGTCTGATGTCCTTTTCTGAGCTATGGATACAAACAGCTCTGCCAAAGCTTCTAATTAGTAATGATCATGTTTGCAACAAGCATACATAAAACATCTATCACCTACCTTAAAGTTTACAAACTTTTCCTACAGATGGAAAACTCATCAATTTCTTAAACCATCCAGGCAACATCTCTTACATACACTTTGGTATGCAACGGTTAGAAAAATTCAGTTCTTGTGCTATTCAAAATTTCCTTAAATTTCATATTGGGGTGATTGTCCTAATCAATCTATACAATCAAAACATAACTGCTATACTCTTGGGTTTGGCTCAGCAAATGGAAATTGTCCTAATCAATTGGGAATTTGAGCAGGATTTCTATATCAAATACTCCAAGTTTTCCTTATTATATAGTGATGAATACATCCATCTCATAGTCAAATGACTCCAAAACTTGGTTCTTGGTCTTTATTCACCGTCTTTGATCTTCTGTTTAAAACTCTGCTCAGTTTTTAACTTGCTACATAATAAAAGAAAAAATCAGAATTAAAGAAAAGAAGAAAAAAAGGAGAGAAAAAGGTAAAAAATAATAAGAAAGAAAATGAAAGAAAACAAGGATGGAGGAAGAAGTACCACTGTTTTGGGGAGATGACTGTTTAAAAGAAAAAAATCACTCTGACTTCAAAGTACGCAGCTGGCTGTATATGAGACTGCTCAATTACATCTACCTTGACCATGATAAGGGTATTTTCTGAATGATGACTCCTGAAATGATCAGCAGGGGAGTTGCTTAGTTTTAAGAAAACTGACTTCAATGAGTCTGTTTTTACCTTAGTACATTACATTTTACCTAGTTACTCAGCTGCCTCATGAAGGATTTAAAAAAAAAAAAAAAGTATGTTTTATCTTCCTGGTTGTTTGTTTTCTCAATATTTAAAAAAGCCTTGTTTGGGTTATGAATTTCCATTTTCTTTTAAATATCTTTAGAGATCTTCAGATAGGAGTTGCTCTTGGAATAAAAAAAAAAATTGCTATGAACAACGACAATACTTTAATACGTTAATAACGGTATGAAGGAATCAAAAAAAGTATGAATCGGGAATGAACAGAAGTAAAATGGTGAAAAAATCAGTTTAAAACCTTTAAAATTGTGTATCAGGTATAAGTTCATTTTTACTATCCCAGTATCATGCACAGTAATATATCTCTGATATTTTGTTGTATAGTCCAAGTATTTTGGCAAAATTTTCTTCCACTGAATAGCATATGCTCTCCTTGCTAAATATAAACTAGGAGATGGGCACTTAATTATTCCAACAGCAGGAGGAAACTTTACAGTTGCTACAAAGCCAGTTATGGTTTATACTACAGCATTAACAATTACAATTTGTGCACTGCTTCCCAAGAATGTAAAGAGGTTGCTTGATCAAAGGGATTTGCTTTGTTTGTTTGTTTTGAGGATTTATTTTTTTCATCCTACACAAGCACCTCTTAAATAAACTACGTCCTTGGTGTAACTATGACCTTGGGAATGAGGTTTTGGTTTAGGGAGTATTCCTACATATATTCAAACAGCTGCATTACTGATCTAACTAATCTCATTGTACAATTTTGCACAGTCTTTGCATACCCAATAAATATAAACTTTCCACTGACTTTAATGAAAAGTGGTCCAGTGGCACGGGCTAAAAGTACTGCTTTGCTTTAAGTGATCATCCTTAGTTTAGCCCATGATTCATACCAGAAACAGGGATAAGAATTTATTTGAAACTTGTGCTTCATTCCATGGAATTTTATTTCATGTCTCTGCAAAGATGTTATTTTACCTTCAGTAATAAACTTCTAATGCAAAACAATATTATATGCTACATATTACATGTGTAAACTTTTGCAAGAGACTGATTTCCACAGTCTATCGCAAACGTGCTTGGAGGTGATGGATGTGTTTCCAGATGAAAAAGTGACTAGTAACAAAGGAAGCAATTTAAGTCATGCAATAGTTTGAAGGGTTTTCCTGATTTCAAAGGCAATGGGCTGAAACAGCAAGTATTAGGTGTTGTGTAGGTACATTTGCATGTGTGTGAGCGAGCGCACACACATAGAGCATCAGAGAGAAGATGGAAAGCCAACAGGAAGTGAGAACTGTAATAACCTGGGGAGGCAGGCTTGGAAACCTGCCTCCTACATTTCCTCTGACCTGTGTTGATGGAAACAATCAAACAGGACTGCACGACCACCATCCCCATCCTGCCCTCCCCGCTCTGTGATCCACTCTAACAAGGATCATTTAAGACTCAAGTGTACTGCATTCCCCACTAGACTCTATTGCTAACCACCACCTTACAGACAAAGATACTTTGTACAACTGTGGCACATTGTGACAATCTCCTTCTCTATCTTCAAAATAGTCACTACTGGTTGCCCTCTGCTGTAACGTATAAGCTCACGGTAGCCCACCAGCTCCCACCATGGCGTGAATGCAGGGTCACCGTGCTGCAGTTGGGCTACCATTAAGGACTTAAAAGTTCACAGATTCCTGCCTGCAGCGCGTATCCGACATGTCAAGTTAGCGTTATGCAGCCCTTTCTTATTACATCTTCGGATGTGCCAGACACATACTGCCATCACATGTCCTGACATGTAGATTTTCACCTGTCTGGGAGCACAACACTTCAGAAGTCTGGTAGCTACAAGGGTCAGAGAGGCAGCAACTGAATAAAAAATAATGTAAATGTAATTCAGTTGAAACTGCTACTAGAACTCTTAAATTTAACAGTTCCTCTGTGTCTATAATACATCCGTTCTGACTCTGTGTTGGTGATACGCCAGACAAAAGGCTTCACGAGAAAAGGTTTAGGGTTAGAGTTTTTTAAATTATTATTGTTATTCTTGTAAATGTTTTAAAAATAAAATAGCCTAAAGCACTCCCTCGTTGAGCCTGACTTCAAAGTATAGTGTGTGTTAACTGCAAAACTAGAGGGGTATGCAATAGTATTAATCTATAAATTATTAATCTATTAAGCATCCAAGAATCAAGCAAATTAATAATTTTTTTAAAAAATAAGCATTACCTGTTTTGACTTGTGTAACCTGTCTGCCAGGCACTGATTTACAGTCATCTGTATTCAGATCGGGATCAGGTTTATGCTCAGTTGCTATGGCTCCCTGCTTTAAGCTTTCCTTCCACATTCACCTCTCTCTCCCATAAACTTTTATGACAGATTTATTGTGAAAGAAATTAAATTTTGGCTTTCTGGAGACTGAAGAATAAGCAGAATGAGCGGACATGGGAGAACACACAATGAGATCATTTGGCAACCTTAGGTCAGCACTATATAGAGCATTGCTCTAAGTGTACATACTGGCCAGATGTGGCCGTGGCTACCGTGAAGTGCCACATGCACGTCCCTTCCAGCCTTGGATAAACCACATCTGTGTTCGAACGTCACCGCACTGAACCCCTCTGCCCTGAGGAGGATTTGGCTTCCCATGCTGTCTGCCCCTGCTGCTCCTGGGGAGTTTTGCCATTGGCTTTAATAAGCTGAAAATGTTACTTGATGATGTGGATTTCTTATGAGAGCCCTTGCAATAGTCAGATCTAAGAGAAGCAGTGAGATCAGCTAGCATTTAAATAAATACTGACAAAACGGTTTGCCCATTGCTACCATTATGGAATACACCTACTGAATTGATTAGTTACAAAAACTGCTCAAAAATATGAATGCTTTCTATAAAATATCAAAAGTTATCCACCAAGCCAAGCAGGGAGCAATGCTTTAATCTCTGTTGTAGAATTCTGTTCGTTGGTATAAAACCCATAAAAGAAATGGTAAAAGATACTGCACCTGATGCTCCATCCCATTGCCTCTTTGCTAAAACCATAGAAATCAAAGGATAACATAACTTAAAAGTAGCAGGACATCACAACAGCAACACTGTAATGGTGGAGTGATGTTGCAGTCTGTACTTACTGTGATTTAGGATATACCCTAGAGATCTTTGGAAAAATTTAGGGTAGAGTAGTACTATTGTTTTCCATCCTAATGATAGTAATACACTAAATGGTAAGTTTAGTCTACTCTCCACTGGCAAATTTAATCTACTGTTTCACCCTTCTCACTCTTGTTTTCTTAAGACAACATTAATAAGCTGTATACTTTGTAATTGTTGATAATTATTTTAATATGGTACCTACTGGTACTTTAGCTAAGGAGTATTTTTTCTGTAAAAATATTAATATAAACTGTGATGCAGTCTGATTTCATGCAGTTCAATGTATTACAGTGGCATATGCATAACGTATGTCAAAAATAGGAGGTTTAACTTAATGGATAATTAACACGCAAATGAAAATGGCCTGTGGCTAGAAAGCACTGCAAAGCTGGCCAGAATTATGTACAGTATGTACACAAATTAAATTTTACTTATTACTTGTATACAGATATTAATACATCTTAAACTCTTAAGAAAATCTCACACACTTCCAAGGATCAGTATTTCCTTCTGCACTACCCAGTATATGAAGTTTGACATCGTAATGCCTGAAGTTTTTTCATTACTCTCAAAGCAGCAATTATTAATCATATTAATAACAGATAACTTGGATCACTAAAGGTTTAAAGACTGAGCTCTGAAAGGGGTTGTGATATTTCTTGTGTGACTGGACTTGAGCCAATAGCCCTTTTCTGACACAGCTGTTTAGATCAGCAGCATCTAGATTTGTACAGCCACAAAGTTACACCCTACAGCCTTTCTCTGCACCTCAAGTCAGTTTTTCAGGAATACGGAGCTACCTTTGACACCAGCCTTTTCAGCTCTGTCACCCATTTTATGATATCAGCGTTCATGAAGCTGAAGGGATGCTCAGCCTCCTCAGCATGCAACATTGCCATTTCTAGGATAAGACATAACTTTCCTTAAGAGGAAAAAAGGCGTAAGACAAATCTAAACCTGAAACGCCAGGCTTCAGCAACTCAACTGCAGAAATATTTCATAAGTGTTTTGTTTATGCTCTGCTAAAGAGCAACACTCGCAGCATAAAGCACATGTAGTCTTTTGCAAAAGCCCAAGATTCTCTTTGTCATTTGCTATTTTCTAACGCAAACCAGACAAGGAAGCAATGGTTTACTTTTTAAAAGTTAGCATTATTTGAAGTTTTAGAGCACCAAAGCATGGAAACACTGTATTTAACCAGCTAGCATGGACAATATTGCTACATACATATTGTTTTGAACACAGGAATGTTCGGAAAAAATATGGGAGATTTGTATTGGAAGTGTATTCATTGATATTCTTTTTGGAAATTAAAATCAACTAAATAAAACTAAGGCTACCTTAAATAAATAGCCCACTTAGTGGAACAGTTCAATTTAAATAATCTACTTTAAAGGATATGTAGAATTCCTTTCAGAATTCACTTCTTGCTTTCCATAACCATCAATGTTCTTTTAATGGTGGCTCTTTCCATAACCATCAATGCTCTTTTGTGGCTTAGTGATCGCTGTCAGAGTCTTTTTTATTACAGAAATGACGCTCTGAAAGTCCTAAGTGGTCCTCTTTGAGTTCTAAAATTAACATAGAGAGTTAAAATGTCCAGAAAATAATGTACCTTTGCTTAAAACACGTGGGCTTGTGAGAGGGGATAATTATTTATTTATTTAAAATTAGTGCCCTCTTCTTCTAGTTCCTTTTCTTTACATCTTTGTCTGACAGGAGTCTGAATGTGCTACTTCTGGCTTTTCCAGCAGCTCCTACAAAAATGTCATTCTAGACTAAAATATTGCATAAATGTGCACATTTGAGGCCTGCAACTAAAACATGGTTACTCTTGCACTGATTATTTGTCTGCTAGGTTAGAATCCAGCTGAAATGTTCGGAATATTATTCAATGAGCAGAGCCAACAGCAGTTAGAAGAGCAATGAATCTCTTACCTCTATAAAAGTCTGATCTTGAATACAGAAGGACAAAAGGACTTCAACATTTTATTCTTTTCATCAAATTCTTGTGCAAAACTATTCAAAGGTTGATTTTCAAGCTCTACTCATTTAAAAGCCCACAACAGTTTCAGCTCTAATGTTTAATTATATCATAATTAAAATGAACTGAACCTACAACTAAGACCTAAAAACTAATGCTTGGAATTAAATCTAAAAGTTTATGGACCTTAGTGAGCTATTTAGGAGAGCTGAGTACTCCATTATTGTCCTGCATTATTAGTTTGGGAAGTTGAACTAAATTATTCCATCTATAGAATGGACATAGGAAGGAACCAAGTGCTGTAATTCCCATCTTAACACTGCAAAGTTGGACCAGTGGAGTATGATTACTTAGTCTGACCTCTGCCACCCATACCCCAACACAAATAATAATTTGAGGTTGAACAACCTCTTAAAATCTCCTTGAAGCTGAGGCCTCTGCATTTGCCCTCACACCTTGAAAAAGCTCCTCGGACAAATGGTGTTTATCAGTCTGTTTCTAGGAACAGACTCAAGAAAAGACTCTTCTGCTATTTATCAACCACTGATGAACTATTTAGATTTCTAAATAATATTTCCTTCCTTAATTTATAATTATTAGTCTCACACAAGAAAACTATACAGAAGGAGGAATAGGAATAATGGAAATTCTCACTTCAAGGTAGACACTCCAATACCTTTCTGAATTGCTAGAGCATATCAAAGTTAGACAATACACCTGGAGTCTCTTCAGTTTTGAATTATAGAACAAGGGCTGTAAACGCAACAAACCACCAGCTAATATTGTAACTTTTATATTTTGAGGACACATAGTTCTTATCTTTCATGAAAGTATTACAGTTGTTAAGATTTACTTATAAAATCACTGATCATTGAAATAGATTGCATAAGGTTCATTTTAGTATTATTTGGTTAATTTTAAAAATTGGTAAGGATATCACTGGAGGAGAGTTTTTCACAAAAATCATTATGCCAAAATTCTTTCTGGGGAGCAGATTTCAAAGAAGATTTGCTAAGCAAAAGAGCTTCCAATACTCCAAAAAGCTCCACCAAGACTTCTTCCTTGCCAACAATTACCCTTAAGAGAAAAATATCAATTCTAAAATAACTTTTTATATTGCAGTTTGATATATGCCAATTCTGTTTTCCTCATAGTTTTCAAATGAGCTGTTTAACAAACAAACAATTTCTTTGGGTGGAACAACAGTGGTTTAAGATACTATTGTCCCTCAACTGAGCCACACAAGTAACTTAACACATCTGACTTTCAAACGAACTGGACTAGAAATATTCAAATTATTTCATTTTTGTGTGGAATAACTTCCAGAACATAAAAGGTAGCTGGGGAGGCCACATCTTCACCCATTAAAGATAAATACATAATAATTATTTTTCCAAAATTTTCACCAAAATCAACCTGTTTCCTTTCTTTTTAAAGAACAGCTCAAATATATGTTTTTCCTATATCTCAAAATATTTTTCTTCTGTTCCACTGATGGACACAGAATAGAACATGAGGAAATAGACAAACACAATCATTTTATGCATAACATCATTTGTCATTTATAATGTAAAATAACATCTTTAGAATTATAAAGTATACAGCAGTGATTGAAAGAATCAGATTTTTCATAAATTGTATAGGAGAGAGATGATAAAGCAATAGTATTGCAGACTGGCTATTATTTTCTCACTTTTTTTGACTTTTTTCTAGTGTGTGAATGTCCTAGTTTCTGTAGGTCATTGTTGTCCAGCAGAAAGCCCAACAGTATGGAAGGCTGAAACCTAACTGAAAAATATTTGACCAAAACTTCCTAGTATAGTTAGATCTTGTCACATCGCTGTTTTCTTATGTTTCCCCCGTCTGAATTTTCTGATTTTTTTTATTTATCAAAACAAATACCTGATCTTAAATGAGGCTCCATATTGGCCTTTTCTTTCTTTTTTTTCCTTTTTTCCAGAAGTCCGAGAGCAGCACAGTAGTACTTTTGACCTAGAACAAGAGTAAAAGAGGTTAGTCATGAATAATGGTGTATGTATTGGTGCTTAGAATACTGTGTCTCTTGCTGTCCTATAAAATTTTATTAAGCATGGTGAATGACATATTTGAATGGCCACTGTGGGATGAATACCTTATGTTTCAGCTACCATCTGAAAGTCCCTAGTTTAATTTGGGGTGGTGTCCTAGTATGCCATTAATCTCATGGAGCATTTCCAAACTGAATCTGTTAAAGAAAGGTGAGGGATCACACTACAGGACAAATGCTGGAACTGATGGTGTCTAAGCTGAAAAAGAGTGCAAAACTTTCGGATGAGGGGAGAGGAAAGCAGTGACCATCACTTATGAAATATACACTGAGTAAAATAAAAGGTTAGTCAAACCTTGTGTAGTTAAAACTAAAATATGCTCACACACAACGAGTTAATTAGTATTATTTTCTTCTTTAATAGAATAATTTGCTTACATGTATACTTATAAGCCTTCAGTAGAAACACTTGTGAGCAAATGCATCAAGATCTGCCTGTCTTCCAAGCTGCTGAGGTCCTAAAAATGTACTTCTTCAACTTAATGCAATTTGAAATGAGTATATTGATTTCATATTTCTTTTGTTAAAGTGTCTGCGGTAGCTTTACCCCGGCCTGCTGCCAAACTCCCCCATCCAGTCACTCCCTCACTGCCCTCTCCTCAACATGGCAGGGGGGAGGAAATAAGATGAAAAAGCTCCTGGGTTGAGATAAAAAAAGCAACATCCCGTGCCAGTTGCCTCAGGGGAAAAACAGACTCGTCTTCAAGAAAATTAATGTCATTTATTTCCAATTAAAATAGATTTAGATAGTGCGAAACAAAGACAAAACTAAAACACCACCTTCCCCTCTTCCCCTGAGACTCACCTTCGCTCCTTCGCTCCTGGCTCTTCTACCTGACTCCTCTGCCCTGAGGGCTGTAGGGGAATGGGAGGCTGTGGTCAGCACATACCAGCTCCTCTCTGTCACCCCTGCCCTCTCATGATGTTCCCTTGCTCCAGTGCGGGCTCTCCACCGGCCGCAGAGCGGGTATCTGCTCCGCCATGGTCCTCCACGGGCTGCAGGGTGGCGGCTGTCTCCAGCGCGGGCTCTCCCCAGGCCGCAGCTCCCTCAGCAGAGACCCTCCTGCTCGGCGGGGCCTCTCCAGGGGAATCTTTTCC
>JAVSBS010014283.1:0-25805 GCA_033124195.1 Coracias cyanogaster
GTTTATATTGTTATTTTAAAGGACATACCTAAGTAAAAGATTGCAGAAAGGGGGGAGTTTACAAAAAAAAAAAAAAAAAAAAGGCAAAAGCAGCGCAAACAAGGAGAGCTTTATGCAGAAATTCAGCGCTACCATGCTGTTTGATAATTGCTAACATATGTGGCTCCTCTGTTTCATTGTAGTCGTCCTCGTGAGTTCTGGCGCCTTGACTACTGGGAAGATGACTTGCGGCGCCGGCGACGATTTGTGCGTAACCCCCTCGGATCGACACATCCTGAAGCGACGCTAAAAGCGGCCGGAGAACACGGTCAGTGTCAAATCTGCGTCTTGCCAACAGCAGCAGGTTACAGTACGTGGCAGTAAAGGCTAGAGCTCCATTCCTCTAAGATGCTAGAAAATTGTCCCGCCTGCCAAAGGCTTTTGTCGTTGCATTTTGGAGGCGTTCAACGCGAAGATAAACTGACCCTTACTACACACAAGCCATGGTGGTGTTTGCTGAGCCTCTTATTGCGTCGTAGTTGAGCTAGCACGTTGCACGTGCTTTGCACACGATGATTACAGAGTTCTCGCTAAGCGGAGAAAAAGCGGACGCAATTTTGCCATTGATCCCCGGACACGCTTTCTCACAGTAAATTTACCTGTTTATACTTTAGTAACTTCAGAAGATCTTTCCTGTTCAGAAAGCCACAGCAATTATTTCAGTTAGCCTTAGCACGTACCTGCCTATCACTAGAGATGCATTGAGAGAAAAATAACAGTTCTAAAGCTAAACTGTATTGAGACCTTTGCTTCTTTAAGTCCTTGAGTTTTTCTGCAAGCATTTGATATGGAAGAAATAGTGACAAATGCTGAAACACGTTATTTCAGGCAGCGGATGGTAATGGTGATTTCTACCTGGTGATTTTAAAGAGGAGATTGCATTTTTCTGGAAGTTTTTTTTTTTCCCCCCCTTTTATTATCAGGGATCACACAGCTACATGCTGCTATGTCTGTTCTAGAGGAATGTATTTACAAAACTAATGCAATAATCAGTTTGATAATTCTATAATAAACTAGGCAGCGCTAGTGAACTTGGGGTTTTAGTCTAGAATATTATGTCTTTGCAATCTAATGAAGGTATCTTGATAAGGTAGAAAAATTTTTCCCATATTTAAAAATAATTTGCTTATAAGTAAAGCCCAGTACCCTTCACCTTGAAGGTGTGTGCCAGGGAAAAGAATAATTTAGATTTAGATCTTTTAAAAAATTTTTTAGTCCATGAATTGCTGCGTACACGTATGCATACGTACACAAATGTACATATTATATGTGGGGGCATAAACTTTAAGCTAATTTAAAATTATTAAGACTGTTTTATGGAAATAGAAGTACATTGCTGTCGTAAAGTTAGTTTCTGTCAGGCATCTTAACCTCTTGCACTCAGCCTTAAAGAGCCATTTCTGGAAGAAAATGTCTACAATATGTCAGCTGATCTAATGCTAAATGTGACATCAGTCCTCTAAAATAAATGACCGTACAGAGAATAGTCAATAAAGTGATCTGAAAGCAATGTTCGTAGAGCCCTGCATCTTTGACTATAGAAAGAGGAACAAGATGTAGAATTAATTAACCCATTTTTTGCTTTGGGGCTTGTTGTTCTTAACACCGTCTGTTGTTTCTATGCCATGGACTTAAAGGGCACAAGGTTTCTCTCAGTTTAATTTACTAAGTTTGTAACTGACAGGAATACCATTTTTTTCAATATTAAAGAAATGTGAATAAAAGTAGCCCCATTTCATAGGTAGCTAATAGGTACAGCTGCTAGCTAACCCTGGTAATTTAAGTAGAGCTAATTGTTTTCTGTCCATCTTTCTGTTCAGAATTTTACATCCTTAACAAGCTTTTATTGTATTTAATTTCTTAATGTTGTTTTATTCTGAATTTAATTGCATACTGCCTTGGTTATCTCTTGCCACTCTGTTTCTTTTTCTATCCAGTGAATATTCTAGTTAACTGTAAGTCATTATTTAATGTGATTTCTGAAAATACAGGCAAATAGTATCTCTGTGGGTGTGTCTACGCAATGGTCTTGTTCCAAGACCTTGCACTAGCAAGGTATAAAATAGATGACCAAAGTACAAGTTCAACTGGAAACTATATATAATGCATAGGAATACAAAGGTTGTTGGTTGGTTTGTTTTCCATGTGAGTTTGGGCTTTTTGGTGTGGTGGGTTTGGTTTCTTTTAAGTCTCAGAAGGTGCAGTTCTCAGAAGGGTTAACTGGAGTGGTCACTTGATCTATTTCTTTCTGCATTGTATTTATAAACTTTTAATAGTAACCAATATAATGCCAGAAAATCTATGTATTTCAGATTTTTGGAACCAGGCTTCCAGGCCCTGTTTCCATGATGTAGAATTCGCAGAATATTTACCCTGGTATTTCATCATTTCTTATCAACAATTTATCATTCATTATTATATTTAAATTAATTTTACATATCTCTGAAGCAAAAGCATTTAAAAATAACGAAGAAAAGGCTCCTCACTGCCTATTTAAGCTTTCCTCAAAACAAAACAGAGCAAAACCAAAACCTGAAATTGGACATAAGGGATTTTGCCAAAAGGGAGATGGGAAGATAATGTATAAATAATGGAAAAGCCCTATTGCAGCAACCATGCTTAAAAGCATGGATTTTAGCACACTTTTCATTAGTAGATACACATTATGAACTGCTTGGTGTCTTGCAAATAAAACCAGAGGTATTCTCCACCCTGGAGACCTCACAGTCTAGGACAGATCGCAACTTGGCAACTGTGAAAATTATTCAGAAACAATCGGAAGCCTGGATACTGTTCAGTAAAACCTAGTGACAACAGCAGCAACAACCATCAGCTCTGTTGCAGCCTAGTTACGTGTCTTAGTAGCAAGAACCAATCTTTTCCAGGGATTGATTTGATTTGAAGGAGAACCTCTGGTGCAGAGGTGGCAGAATAAATACCTGAAGACTAATGTTCTCTGTTCAGACAATCAATACCAGCCCCATGACTATACTTCTGGCTACCTTCTAGTTAAAAACAAATTTTTTAATTCTGACAATTTAATTGCCATTCCCAAGTTCACATTAACTTGCTTGGGAAAAAAAGGCTTTAGGTAATTTTTCAAAGGGAAAAGAAAAGAAAAAAAAAAATCCCTCAAATGGCTATTTATAAAAGTCAGTCTAGTAGTGTATTGCGGGGGAAGGAAAGAGATGTGACGGTGGCTTGCTTAGAAGAAGCTGGAGATGGAAAGAGTTAACTCTTTTCTATTGTCCTTTTCACCCAATTGTTTAGAAATTAAACCAAAATAGTTGCCTTAAGTGTGAAAGTACAAAAAGCGAATACTTTAAACCTGTCAGTATTTTTAGATTGACCCCCAAATGCGGTATTTTGGTGAGAGAATCTTTAGAATTTGCTGGGTTTTCCTGGCATTTGTTAAAAACTTGGGAAGAGGGGCATTAAAACAGCCTGTAGCATTTCCGTCAAGGCAAAAGGAGGAGTTCAGAGCGACTGCAAGGGACTAGCAGCTGATCACATCTACAATATTGCAATCGATCGGTTAGCTTTCTTTGCCTCAACTCAAGGGATGAAAAAGAGGCCTTAAAAATAATATTTGAAAAATCTGATGTGAAAGTGTTCATTTTTTCTATTGTTACCTTTTAAAATAAGAAGGCGGCTTCTGAAAGCCCTTTTGAAAAAAGCAATAGATAGTAAGAGGGTTTTAATGTATCTTCTCCTTGAATTACTTTTCCTGATGTATTTACCAGACATTGGAAAAAAAAAACCAACCCACAGTATCTTCTGTATCCTGATTTCTGATACTTCAATTTTCCAATGGCTTTTAAAAGTTGTATTTTGCACATAAGATTAAGTTACTTCTGCGATTCTAAGCACGCCTTAGGCTTGTAAGCTAAACTATTTTTACACCCGAGTGTTTCAGAGATTTAACTAGAATCAATAAGATTC
This sequence comes from Coracias cyanogaster, assembly GCA_033124195.1. NCBI lineage: Eukaryota > Metazoa > Chordata > Aves > Coraciiformes > Coraciidae > Coracias > Coracias cyanogaster. Next base: position 3,982 of record JAVSBS010014283.1, read on the forward strand.
TCCCCGTCTGCAAGATCTGTTTGCAAAAAGCTACTTGAGGAAACGGGGTGTTACGGAGCAGTTCAGGAAGGATTGCCTGGAATTACATTAATGAATTTTATAATGAAGTTGCTATGCTAGATAAATACTCCGCCAGCAGGCTGTTGTGTGCTGCGCAATAGCTAGGCCGTGCTTTGAGGCCTCCATCTTGAGGTGTGTTTGAATGTCTGCTGAGATCTGCAGGACGGGAGCCAGGAGCTCTCACACCGAGAACAGGCAGGCCTGGCAGAGAGCGGTTCGGGTTAGCAGGTGACAGAGCAGGGTTTGGGACCTGAAATAAGAAATCCAGTGTAATATACACGTGCACGTACGTGTAAAATGAATACGTCACACAATGCCATGCTCTGTCATACGTATCTCCAGTTGGTGAATGCCAAAAGAGAACTAGGCCGTGGCCTACCTGTGTGAGCGCGTTTATCTACAGAAAATGTGTGAATCTGTGCGGAATATAGGCAGTTCTGTACAGATACTCACGTGAGCGCGTGTGTGGGTTGCAGGGGTAGTTCTCCATTCAGGTGGGTACAGAAAAAGCAGATTCTGGTGGTGGGATGTCTCACTTTCTCCCCATAGCTAGTTCTGCAGCTCCGTAGATGGGCCCTGCATTTCTCGTGCCCGCGTGTACACACAGGAAATGGGAGTCACATCATTATTTCCAAGGGACGACAAATCTTTAGAATAACGGACTAAAATAACTTCCAGGCTAAAATCTTTTATTGAGAAAGGCAGCTGCATAAGATGGCTGGTGTTGAAGCGGTACAGCATCATTAGTGGGGGAAAAAATCTGAGTGCATGACAAAGATGAGGCAGGAGGTGTGTGCTTCTGTTATCCCGTCATCTTTGGCCGTACTGATTTTATTTTTTCTTAATGGTAGATATGAAGAAAGGCTGAAGGGCATACTAGTATTTTGGACAAGTTGTGCTAAGTGTAAAAGTATTAAGCTTTGATCTTGGCTCTCAATTCAGTCATCAGTGAGAATAGGTAGAAGGCTACTTTGAAACTGCATCTTCAGTATAACGCAAACAGATTGTATTAGAGGAAGCAAAAAGAGTTAAGTATGTAAAAGTAGATGGGGTTTTTGGAACAACAAATATATTTTGCCTGTATGTAAAAAAAAAAGGTATTTTACTTTATCCCTGGGATGGTTTTGTTCTATTTCACTTTTTTTGATCTTCAAGAGAATGCTGGTAGGCCGCTGAGTAACAGTGCATGTGGTGTATATTAGCATACTGTTGGTAATTTTACTGCTGCTAACTTAAAATCCTCAAGGGGGAGTTAATTACAGGAAAACCTTTCTAAACATCAGCTGCATATTTTCCGTGACAAGGTTTTCAACTCACATTGAACAACTCCAGAACCTGAGTTATCATCATTTTCATGAGGCCGTTTTAGAAGAGAATAAAATTTTGTGTTTGTACAATGCAGTTAAAGCTTTACAGCAATTTATTTTTTTTTAAAGGCTTACTTAAAAGTGGCAGTTACTGGTTGAGGAGAAAGGATCATGCATAAACTGCATTTTATTTTGTATGACAAGTTAAATTTCCTTTCCTTTGTGTTTTTGTTTGTTTGTGGGTTTTTTTTGGTGTTGTTTTGTTGTTGTCACGTGGGTTTTTTGTAAGCTCGAGGCCTAAACCAAACTCAGGGCATTTGGTGGTTTGGGTTTATTTTGTTTGTGCTTCTTTTTTTAGCTTTCACTTAATTGAAAAGCTTGCTATTTGCAATTGATGTGCACATATTTACTTAAACAATTTAAACTTTATGTATTGCCGCTGGGGACTTACCGCCTTCTGTAAACGTTTGCGGATTAACCTATTTTTAAAGTAAGCCAGTGGAACTTCAACTCGAGCATGGCAGCAATCGAGCACCGGGCTGAAGTGAGTTGGTCCTGATGTGTTTGGTGAACACTTTTCAAACACCGCAGTGCCATGGGCAATCTCCATCTATTATTTTTTTTTTTTTTTTTAAGAGAAAATGTTTTCATTTCAACTTTAAAAACCCCAGCCAGCACACGCACCTCTGGGGTTTGGTTGGTTTTTTTTTTTTTGTCTTATAACAAGTGATGACTTCAGCGTAGAGCCTCTTGTGTTTATTTGTGCGGCTGCTGCGTTGAGCTTGTAATTCAAATAAAACTCATTTGCAGCTCGGTGGCAGGTGGGGCGGGGGGGGACCCAGCCCAGGCTGTCCCGCGGTGCCTGGCGCTTTTCTTGGGTTCCTTCTCCTCCGTTCCCGAGCGCCGGGCTCCGTTTGGGAGCAGGTGCCGGCCTGCATCGGCCGTGGGGCTGCTGTCGCTCCGGGAGGCTGCCCCTTGGGTCATCCCCGCTCCCTGGCCGCGGAGCCCCCCGCGGAGCCTCGCTATGCCGGCGCGCTGCCGTCCCGGCTGCCGGAGCGCAGCGCTTGGAGCCCGGGCTGGGGAGTCTGGCTGATGCGATCGGGAGCTGCTTCCAGCAGGAGAGCTCGGCTGCCGAGGGAAGGCTGCAGGGGAAGAGAGCCCGTGGTGTCCTTACCCCGCCGTCATAAACGCTTGAAGTAGAGTGAAACGCGGCAGAGCGCGCGGGATAATTTTTGAGCAGGCTTAATAGGATTAAAACTAGATGTGTCCTAACATTAGAGGATTAAGACAGGTACTTCCCGCAGCTAGTCCTAAAGAGTTTTTCTTCCTGAGCTCTCACTTAAAAAAAAATAAAAATCACTTCTTTGTCACTGTTGCCTTTGAGACCTGACAGACATCCATGTGTCTCTCTTTCAGCTCCTGATGAGGATATACTTGTTAAAGGAAAACAGTCCATCAAGAGTCAAGTTTTAGGAAATCAGAACTCAGAAAGTGAGATTCTCTTGGAAGGTGACGACGATATCATGTCATTCATGGAGGAAAGAGAAGTGGAGAACTTAACTGGTAACTGCAGCTATCTGATTTTCTCCTCAGCTTCTTTACTACCTAAGTCCTGGTCTCCCCTGCTTAGCAGTGAATCGTGTTTTGGGGTACACAATTGTTCCTTCCCGTAACTGACTCATTAAGATCATTTTCTGAGCGCTTTCCACAGGAGATATCTGTATTCTTCCTCCTAAGAGGAAGTAGCTCTACCTTGAAAAGAGCTTCCTCTGTTTTTTACCTCGTTCCATTCCTCAAATCATTAGACATAGTGGACCAATAGCCACGTTGTCTGTAATTAAAGGCTTTGGAGAGTTTAAATTTGTTCCCGAGCTGGTGAAATTGTACATATCGGTTATTTACTTATGTCTGAAGGGTCTGTACTCTCCTTGGATTTAACTCCTTCAAACCTCTCGTCATTCCTCCACGGGAGTCCCTTTTCCCCAAGAGCATAGTCTTACTAGACTTCACTCTTTTTTCTGAAGAAACAACAGTACTTCAGATCTTTGGACTGAATTAATTTTACTCAGTCCCATGCAGCCTTTCCTGATGTTGCAATCCGAGTGGAGTGGCTCTGTTCCTATACAGCTCAAAATGTAAATCCAGAGTAACCTCCTCTGTTCAGGGACTGGGAGCTATAAAGAGTCTCCACTGTTATTTGAGGAATGTGGGTTTTACAGGGAAAACAGCAAACTTCTCGGTGGTGTTCTGCTTTCTCAACCGGTGTCCCACGGCCGTTTACTTGAGAGCAAACCGTCACTTTTTGGATAAGTCTGATTCTCTGGGAAGCGAGTAGTATAATCTTACATTGGTACATATCATACATATGATAATTCAGTGAAGTTCCTGGAAGCGATTACTTATTGGCAGCTTGCTTATCCCTGAACTACATTCCACTGGTTTTGTTTTGTTTTTTTAAAGCGCAGTTAAAAATGTGGCATAATATTTCCCTTTCTGCCACGAGCTTCCTTCTCCACAGCCTCCTCCGTGTTTCCTTCTCTTTTATTATTCATTCATTGGATCGAGTAATACATTCGTACTGTAATAGAGGTGAAAGGGGAGTTTAATTATATAATCTTGACAATGGCAATAGGATTAAGAAGTAATCCTCACTAATAAAGCAGTGTGGGTTAGAAATGAAGTGGAAATTGTCAGGGGTCTTCTACAGGACCTGGACTGCCCCAGCTTCTGCAGCTGTCTGCTTGCCCTGTAATTGAATGTCTGCGAGTGATTGAAAAAATGTTATTTCTCCTCTGGATTACATGCTAATGTACAGAGGGCAAAGGGAGACAGCAAAAGAACACATAGCTGCTTATTTCATCCATTTGTGGGGGTGAGCTTTGGGAAATCATGGCAGTTCCGCAGCTATCTCATGCCCATCTGCAAACACAATGTATTTGTACGTTGGGAATAGAGGGCAAAGCTGCTCTGATCTCAGCAGAGCATCTCTTCTTTTGTCCTAGTGGCACACATTGAGATTGATGCGAGATTAAGGACCATCACCCTCCTAACAATCGATGGAAATGACAATTCATCTGAATTTTTTGTCAGTTATTCTCACGTTGATTACCTGAACGTGTGTACCTCATTTATAGATGCTTTATTAAAACAAAATTGTCTGTGTCACTTTCAGATTTTCCACTGTTTAACAAAAGTCAGATAATACTGCAGCCAAGTAACTTAATTTCCTTACCTCTTAATCAGCTGGATGACAAACCTAACCCGTTTTCTTTCTCTGTGTGTTAGTTTATGTGATAGGTTCTGCATTGTCAGGTCTATGCTGAACCTATTGTTTTCGGTAGTACTCTGATTTGTCCCTGTGATAAGCCCTGCGGAGATGTGATTATTCCAATAAAAATTCATTCAGTTGGAAACCAACCCTCCAGCTGTTTACTCCCCCGGTCCCCGAGCTACACTAACGCTGTACGGAATCCTTGAACAATATTTAATGTGGGATCAAAAGCACCTTAAAAACATTTTACTTTAGGCTCTACAACACTGTGTAACCTTAACAATAGATTCCTAGCATCCAAGAGGGAACGCTTTACAGCGAGACAACTTTGAGCCTTGCCTGCTATCTTTGTGGAAAGCTATCGCAGCTCTCCAGCACCTCAGGCACGCATCTGACAGTAACATTTCGAGCGTTCATGTGTGCCCTCTCTATACCGCCTGTAACAGAAGGTTTGCAACTCCCAAAGTTTCTCGAAAGGAAAATGCCTCTGAGTAAAAACTAGGTACTGCCACGCTGAAGGCAGCTTTGGCACGTATAACGTAGGCATCGGTTTGCAATTGAAGCCGCTTCAACGTTCGGCAGCACCGAGACACTGCAAATCTATTACATATGTTCTTTTCCGGGATAAAGAGGGTTTTGCTTTTTTTTAAGGAAGAGCGGCACTCTTTGCTTTATTTGTTTGAACGTTCTAAGCTTGAAAAGCAAAGAATGCGCGCTCGTGCTCTTTTCTGGTTTGAATGTTGTTGGTGTTTGCCCTCTTTGGCAGGTCCGGTCGCCCTAAGCACGCCGGCTGAGCTGGTGGCACCCTCGGTAGTAGTGAAAGGCACGCTTTCCATCACTCTTTCTGAGCTATACTTCGAGGTGGATGAAGAAGATCCCGGTTTTAAGAAAATCGACCCGAAGGTAAGAGATCATTGACCCTGAGCTCTGAGAGATGATGACAAATTACCCAAGACCCTTAATTCTTCATTCAACTTCCTTTACCTCTATTGGCCCGCGGTGTTCCCGCTTTAATAAGTTTGCGACGGACGGTGTGTGTTGCTGAACTTCACATAGGTGACACCTCTTCCTTCTCCTTTTTCACCCCCTCCCACAATCCGAGCCCGCTTGAATGTTAATTAGCTTGCTGCGAATAAAGCTCCAGGGAGGCGTCTTAAATAAAGACATCTTGAATCGCAGGCCTGTGCGAATCCCAGAAAGTTCAACGAGGCTTTTAGCCCAAATGCTTTGTTTTACTTTTTAATTTTTTATATCATGCCAGTGTAAGACGGTGCGAAACGTCTCACACTGGTAAGTTTTCAGTGCTTCTGTATCGCATTATTCTATAACAGATTTTACAGGGCCCGTTAGTATTTATTGTGCCTAAGCAGAAAACATAATTGCCCTCTTAAAAGAACGTTTCTGAACTGACTCGCTAATATCCGCAAACTTTATTTGCTCCGAGTTACTTGATTACCAGCCCTTTGTTTAAAATCAGTAACCTTCCGTAAAATGCCTATTTCAAAGGCGGTATATATTGTGTGATTCGCTTAATAAGCTCGCACTTGAATGCTTTCTGCAGTATTACAGCAACGCTTCACAAGTATGACATGATTGCTAAATATTCTCGCATCCCAGTTTAAGCACAGCGACGGCTTTCGGTTTTTTTAAAATATCTCCTTCAATTAACAAGGTAATAATTTTTTGGTGGAAGGGGAAAAAAAGTCACTGGTGGTAGTAGTGGGTTTCTGCTTGTCTGTGTGTTCAGCGCCAGTTCAGTTCTTTGTTCCTATTGAGCAAATCGTTCTTGTCTGTATTAAAAATGGCATCGGTGCGTCTGAAAGCTGGGATGATCAAATACGTTCATTTTGAAAAGCAACGCTCTCAAATGCTTAGAATGTAATATAAGCAGTTAACTAGAATTGTGACTTTTTATGTGATACCGTAAATGAGATTTAACTTTTATTTTGGTCCTAAAGAATTTTTGAGGTATTCTAAAAATTATTTCAAGTATGAGATAGCTCTTAAATTTTTGACACGCTTCCTCGTTCTGTAGGGGTTTTTTTTTTTTTAAACATCTAACGGTAAAGAGGTTATAAATATTACATGTGAAGAGAGTTTGCTATGTTACTATATTGCATTTTCCATCTGAAATGTCCTGCTTTGTGTTGCATTAGCATGAGAAAAATCTCAGAGATCTGCATTATTCTGCATTTTCGTTTTCCCTGTTGTAGGGCATTTGAGAGCAGTTACTACTTGTTACTGCTCCATGTTGTATGGGGACGTTGACCTACAACATATATTCAGTTTGCTTTCTTTTCTCCTGTTTTCAAGGATTTGGTAGTGGTTGCTTTCTTAACTGTAAGCATTCTGGCTTGATTCAACTGTATCTTTAATTCTCTGAGAGCTTTTATTTGGTCTCCCATAAAAGGAGGTTGCATGAAATGCAGGCTACCCCTCTTACATCCTTAAAAAAAGAAAAAAAAAAAAAGACTTTTTGTAATGTCTCCTTTGGGGGGGGGGCTAAAAATGAAATCTGAATATTTTTATCCTAAGAAACAAGCTTTCTTTCAAGTGTTAACGCCTCCCTGCCCCACCTTCGGTGGGTTCCTTGGCAGCGGTGGCTGCTGGAGAAAATGTCCCTTTTTGGGGGGGGGGGAATACAAAAAAAAATCCTAATTTGCCGTAGCTCAGCAGGCTCGCTTAATTAATGAGTCTTCATCCGTTTGAACTCAAGCTCTGTGTCTATTTGCCTAAACTCCCGAAAAGGAAAACACGGTGACAAGTTCTGAGGGAGCGCCGGCCGCAGCGATAGCATCAGTCGCGATAAGCCGGGGGGGGGACAGGCTCCTGCTCTGCTGGGGGCTGTGTTTGGGGTGCCGGGAGCTCCTGCCGCGGCCCCGGAGCTCTAAAAAACGGAATTCGTCCTTTGGGACAAAAACTTAAAATTTTTAACAGAACCCCCTTCCCTCCTTCCCCGAAAAGGATGCTCCGAGCCGCCTTGGAATTCTTTCGGGTTTTTTGGGGGTTTTTTTTTGTTGTTGTTTTTGTTTGTTTGTTTTGTGGGTTTTTTTGGTTAGGGTTTTTTTGGGGGTTTTTTTGTTTGTTTGTTTGTTTTATCGTTCCCGAGAAAAATCCTGCGAACATTTAAAGTCACCCCGCGGGTCGTTTCTGTGCCGCGCCCGCCGTGATGGTTTAGGTAGTTAAAAACGCGGGGAGAAGAAATGTTTGTTTTTTAAAAAAAAAACAAACCAACAAAACCCAAACCAAGCAAACCACTATGGACCAGTTGCTCTCAAGCGCGTGAAGGGCAGGTCCGTGTCCCCTTCGTGGCGAAAGGAAAAATAGCGGTGGGTGTTTGAAAGGAAATGGGTGCGCTTGAGAAACGGGAAAATAAAGCCATAAAGGTGGAGGGAAGAAAAGAAAAGAAAATTTAAAAAAAAAAAGGGTGACTGGCGTAGGGTAGGAAACGGCGTGCTCTAGTTCTGTCTGAATTCTGAGTCTAAAATCTGGCCATGCTCCCTCTTGATTTAGCATCAAGTCGTAGAAGCACAGCAGATGCTGAACTAGGGGATATATTGAGATTTTTTTTTTCCTTTAGATACATTATTTTGATAGAAATTAGAGGGAAGTTGAGGAACCGCCGGTGAAGGTGGCTATCAGCACAGCTCATTTCTTTAGGACTGTTATCCCGAGGTTCAGAAAGCATCTCCTTTTCAGAAAGCATCTCCTTTTCAGAAAGCATCTACTTGCCGGGATTTAAGAACCATTCACGAAAAGTCGGCGTAAAGTTAAAGTAATATTTTTATTACTATTCGCAACAAGTCAGTTGTGGGGCGCGTCACCTGACCTTGGACCCGAAATACATTTAGCGTCAGTAAAACTTTTTTTTTTTAAAAGGGGGATTTGTACATAGAGTTAAATAATTTTTTTTTTTTTCACTCGGTGACAACATTCAGGCAAACGAGAGAGCATCAGAAAAGGACTATACACGGATCGGGGCGGGGGGAAAAAGAAAACAAAATGTACCTTTCGGTTGGAAGTTGCAAAAAGTCCCGACTGCTGCTTTTCCGTGACTTTTTTTTTTTTTTTTCTTATAAAAACTTGACCGGGAGGAGCGGCTCTTCTTCCGTGCGGGGCGGGGAGAGCGTTCTCCTCGGCGGCTTCTCCGCGGCCGGGGGCGTTAAATTAAAACGAAAAAAAAAAAAGTTTTTTCGGCGCTTTTGCTGTCGACGGTGCGGCGGCTGATGAGGAAAGGAGAAAGGGGAAAGGGAAGGGGGGGTGCCGGCCCTATAGCTTGTCGAGGCTTTTGGGATTGGTGAGGATTTCCCTGGCTAGCCTCCAGGTCTGTTTGGCAGCGCTCTCCAGGGCCGAGTGGGGCTTGCCCTGAAAGAGGTCGAGGTTGGGCAGGAAGTAGTGGGGGCAGCGGCGGCACTGCAGGCAGGAGATGAGCTGCAGCAGGATGCCGTTCAGCCGGTCGCCCAGGCACGCCTCGTCCCAGTCGGTCTCCCGCGGGTGCTTCTCGCACTCGTACAGCAGCAGCGTCTTCATGTGGTAGTTGTTGAGGGGCTGCCCCGGCAGCTCCAGGTGCCGGTCGCGCAGCGTCTTCAGCACCGAGAGGCACTTGTTCCTGCAGCCGCCCATCAGCAGGCGGTTCTCGGCCTCGCCGAACTGCAGCACCCAGGCGTCGCTCTCGGCCGAGCTCTGCTTGCCCGTCAGCGAGTAGCACTCCTTGGAGAGCAGGTTGAAGCCCTCCGCCTTCACCTCCGCCACCCGGTTGGGGCCGGGCCAGGGGATGTGGGGCATGGGCCACTGCGCCGCGCTGCGCGGCCAGATGCCGGTGCACTTGAAGGCGGGCGTGATCTGCACCACGTACCGCTCCCGGATGCGGAGCTTCACCTCGCTGGTGTCCGCGATCATCTTCACCACGTCCCGGTAGCTGCACTTGTCCACGGCCTGGGCCACCAGCGTCTGGAAGCGGGAGCGGATCTTGCGGGCGGACAGGTAGCCCGAGGCGGTGATGAACTCCACCCAGAGGGACATGCTGCGCTTGCGGCCGTCGCTCAGCTTCAGCACGGCGCAGCCCGGCAGGGAGCCGTCGTCCACGAAGTTGAAGACGCCCATCTGGTTGAGGTAGAGCACCACCTCGAACTCGGTGGGCGAGATCACCTCCAGCCCCTCGTAGCGGGCGTCGATCTCGCTCAGGGAGCTGATGAAGCGCGGCTCCTGCACCTCCACCTCCTTCAGCACGTCCGACACGACCTTGCACACCTCCCGGATGGTCTTGGCGATGGCCGCTTTGCGCGCCTGGCAGCGCTCCGTGTAGTATTTGTTGAGCTGGTAGACCAGCTTGGCCTGCGCGGCGATCATGTTGGGGCACAGGTCCGGGCTGTACACCGGGCTCTCGCAGTACGTTGAGGGATCCAATGCTTTAGCGGGGGCTGCAGCTTCGCGGCGGGCTCCGGCCAAATCGCGCACACACCCCCCGGCTGTCCGCCCCCCGGGAAGAAGAAGAAGAAGGCGGCGGCGGGGAGAGCGGTTCCAAAAAACCGGCGAGGACGGCGAAGCACAAAGGAGCGAAGCCCCGGCGAGGAGGAGAAGGAGGAGGAGGAGGAGGAGCGGGACGGTGCGGGCGGAGCGGCGGTCCCGGAGCAGCGGTGGTCCCGGAGCGGCGGTGGCGGGGCGGTGGTACCGGAGCAGCGGTGGTACCGGAGCAGCGGTGGTACCGGAGCAGCGGGCAGCCCCCGCGGGCTCCCGGAGCGTCAAGTTTCGGGTGGCGGCGGGGGCAGGGAGGTTGCGCTCGGGCGCCCACCCCCCCTGCGCAGCGGCAGAGATGCTGTTTTAAGAGTTCATGAAAAAAAAAAAAACCAAACAACCAAACCCCAAAAAACCAGACGCCCCCAAAAGCCCAACAACCAAAAAAAAAAAACCAAACCCCAAACCCCGACCAACAACACAATCCAGAACAAACTTCCCCAGGACTCGCAGAAGGTCCCCGCAGAACAAGCCGGTCGGCGGCGAAGTTTAAAACCGCACTCGCTGCGAGAGGAGGAGGAGAAGAATGCGAGCAATGCCCAGAGCGGAAGAGCGAGCTCTGTCTGTCTGTCTGTCTGTCTGTCTGTGGCACCGGCAGAGATGTGCGGGCGCTTGGCAGCCGCTCCGGGGCCGTGGCCGATCTCGCTTCTGCTGCCGCAGGCGCTGCCCGAAGCTCTCCCGCGGCTCCCTACGGCTTGCTTTTAGGGAGGTAGGCAGCGCTTGGTTTTGTTGTTGTTGTTGTTGTTGGGGCGGTTTTTTTTTTTGGTTGTTGGGTTTTGGTGGGTTTTTTTTTTTTTTTTTAGTTTTGTTGTTTTTTTTTTTTTGTCTTTGCACAGTGTTTTCTCCCCAGCCGGGAGGAAGGCGCGGCGGCCGTGCCCGGGATGGCTTCTCCTCCCCCTCCCCACCGAGGCTCTCCCTGTCCGCGCCTCTCCTCCTCCTCCTCGCCGCGCTCCCGTCTCTCCCGGCGCTGCCGCCGGGGCCGCTACTTTATGAATGGGGCCGGGGCGCGGGCGGGACCCGCCTCCTACAATCGCGGCCGAGCTGTCAGCGGCGCGGCCAATCGCGGCGGCGGCGGCCCGGCCCCTCCGTGCCCGGGTGGAACCGCCGTTAACACCGGGGGGTGGGGTGGGGGGGGCGGGGCAGCTTCCACCGCCTCCTTTCGCCCGGCCCCGGGCCGTGCCAGCCGGGGGAGGGTCCCCGCTGCCGAGCCCCGGCGGGAGCGGCGGGGCTCGGGGCTCTTGCCGCTGCCTCCTTCGGCCGCGGCTGGGTGATTTTAAGAAAGAAAATGCTGCTTTCTGCCTGCGTTTAAATGAGCAGCAGGCCCTGCGCCGGCTGCCTCCTCGCCGAGGGGAGGACCGGCTCCTTGCGTCCCCCCGGTGCCGGGGGAGGGAGACGAGCCTGGGGGAGGCTCCAGAGGAAGGGGGGATGGAGCGGGGCCGGCTCCCGCGGGCTCCAGGCGTGCCGGGGATGCTCGGGCTGGAGCGGGGCTCCTCGGCCCGGGGCGCCGGTGAGTGCCCGCGGGGCTGCCCCGAGCGGGCATCGCTGCGTTCGCCTGCGCGGAGCATCTCCCGGGGGCCGGCCGGGCGGAGCTGCCGGGGCCCCGGGCAAGCGGCGGGGCTGCTTCGGGCTCGGCTTCCCTCTGCCGGGAGAACGGCCCGGGCGCGGAGGAGATGCCGGAGCCGTCGGGCGGCCCGGGCAGGGGTTGGGGGTGTCACACACACACGCTATCGTGGTTTTTAGGGTAAAAGCAGAAAGAGGGGACGGTTCCCCTCCCCCCGGTACGCCGCCGAATGATGAAGCCTTACTGGTGCTCAGATTTAAAACATTCCATTACCAATTTTCCTGCCTGAGGTGGAAGCGCTAGTAAAGAATAAATCAGCTAAACAAAAGCCGACTTTAATTTATTGCCCCGGCGCTAATTAGAAACATCATTTGAGCAATAAACTTAAACACTTCCAGCAAATAACACACGGGGAATAAAAACAACCCCTTCTCTCCTGCGCCCGGGCGCTTGTGGCCGCGCTGCCTGAGGACCACGCTTCGGATGCGTCGGAATTCGCTCTCGCCGGGATGAATAATTGAAGGGGGAAGAGGATCCGAGGAGGCTGTAATTGAAGAGCCCTTGTCACCTCTGCTTTTCTGTATGTTAGCGTAGAAGTCCATCAGCAGCTCCTTGATGGTGTGTAAAACGAAGCGGCAGCCCCTCCAGCAGCAGGAGATGCTGTATTCCATTAACAGGACCGTCTGCCTGCCTCTGCCGCAGAGAGGGGAACTCTCCGGGCTTAAATAAGCCACTTGAAGCCTTCAGACCGATTGATCTGTATTCTCTCGTTATAATCCGTCTCATCATACTTGAGTTAATGAGGCAGGGGCGGGGGGTGATCTGATGGTCCTTGACAAATTCATTAGGGAGGCTGCGGGACATTTTATTTGACTGTTAAACATCGTGTTTGTTTGGTTTAAGCAGTGCCAACATCAGCACGCCGCTGCCTGGAGCGATAGGGTTTGGTTAGCGAGGGCTTCTGTCAGAGGAGACGGGCGAAGGGGGCTCGGGGAGCAGCGCTGGCTCCTGCCCGGGCTCCTCCTTCGCTGCCCCGGGGGACCTCGGGCTGGGGAACCCCGGGCGGGGGCACCTGGTACCCGACACCCTGTTTCCTTGGTGCTGAGGAGGGCAGAGCAGCAGGAAAGGGCTGCTATTAAATGTGCCAAGGCTTTTTTTCTTTCCTTTTCTTTTTTTCCTTCCTCCCCCGAGCACTACATATTTGTATTAACCCTTAAAAAGCAATAGAAGAAAACGGGAAAGCGGCTCGGAGTTTTAGCGAGAAACACCCAAGTTTCCTGTGTTACAGTGCGGAATACTTAGGTTTACTTGCCTATAACTATGTACGCTGCGTATTTCAGAGCTTTATTTAATTCTGAAAAGCGTGGGTTTCAGTTTCTGTAACGTGCTGCAGATACAAGGTGTGATTTTTAAGGCAAATCAAAGTTTAATCAAATTGACTCCAGGCTGTTCAAGGATTTCTGCCAATCTACCCTTTCTCTCCTTCTCCCCTCGCTTAGAGGGGAGGGAAAAGTGAACACAGGAACAGGTGCTCCCAAAAGGGATAAGAAGTATTTTTATGAACAGCATATGAAATATGTATGTGTGCGCATACGCTTTGTTCTTGGCAGCTTTGTAGATGAAACCCAGCTAGTGTTCCGTTCTTCACTAGTAGTTGGTTTCCCCTCTGTCCTTTCATTTAAGGGAAACAGTTTGACGGAAAATAGAATAATTAATCTGCTCGCGGAACCTAACGCTGTAATTTTTATTTTTTTTTTCCTGGAGATCAGTCTTCAGACATTCTCAGCTTTAAGTGCTTTGTAGGACTTTGCTTCCATTTATAGAAGAACAGTATGGGAAAAGAGCTAGTGCCCTTTGCCTGTCATTTTCATACATTCCTGCCCTGCTGATGGAGCTTGAACTGCTGCGGGGAATGTACGGGTTAGAAAAGAAGTGATTCAGTAATGCACGTTGCATTTCTCTACAGCAAAACCGGGTTAGTAGTTACAGTGAGTGCTGCTGTGGGTTCGACAGATAAAAATCTGTTTACGTTCCATTAATAAACCGTGTGCGCCTTTTCTGGAAAGTCATGGCTCGGCTTTCCTGTCTGCTGATCTGCTCTTAGGACTGCGTTTGTAAAGCTAGTTGATAGCGCACACCGGGGCGGAAAAGGTGGTTTCACTTCTACCTGTGTCATTAATGCATCTCGTCATTTAAGAGCGTTGAATAACTCCGCAAAGATTGAAGGGTACGGTAGTTAAAAAATTTATCCAGGTTTCTAAGTCTCCCCTAGCTTTCGTTTCTGCAGCGGGAAAGGGAAGGGTTCCAGCCACTCCTTGGAGTACCTTATTTTTGCTTTTCCTAGTCAGTCTTAAAATGTGGACATGTTCATATTTTGGTGTTGAACCGTGAGCAACTTGCAGCTGAAGGTTTTTTTTCCTAACGCTTTGAATCTTGTATTAAAGGTAGCGCCTTCTCTTTTCTCCTGGTGACTAATGGTGGCTGCTTGTAGCTCTAAGTTTGCTTTGGACACTAACTACTGTTTTCTTCGTTTGCCTTCAGTAAGTTGACAATCGGGGAAAATCGGACACGTGCGCTAGAAAAGAGTATTTTTAGTGCTTTTGAAGCATTTTCCTCTTGTTAAAACTTCTTGTGGGCCTTTTGTTTTGTTTGGATGCAGGTGAGGTGGGCGCATGCCGTCTTATCTAGCGGAAACAACCAAATTGATTTGTGTTGGCTGGTGTTTATTGGCAATAATGGATTATGTTAATAACGTCAATTTTTACAAATACCAGAGTGTGTAACACGCCAGGATTTTGTCAGCTTGACCTCCAGTTGAATGCAATAACGCTTACTTGTTTGGGAAAAACACGAGGTGGGCTATGGTTATAATGTCTTTAAAGTGCTGTGAGGCTAGATCAGCTCTTTTTTTCAAAATACGAAAATTACGAAGGTGTTCTAAGCAAAGGAAAAGTTCTGAAATTTTTTTTTTTTTTCAAATTGCGTGTGTTTGGCCTTAACTTTTCTTCCTATCAGTAGCTGCGTGATAATCGCTACGTTCGCCTATCTGTAAGCGCTAATAATAATGCCAACAAACAATAGCCTGTGCGGTTTTATTGGTTAGACAATTATATTAAAGATCAAAACCTTCGTGCAGCTAGCCGAGATGAAGCATATTTATAAGTTAACCCCAAATTCTCTAAACCGTACCCTTAACAAATGTCATTTTCTAGCTGTGGAAGTGAAAGCTTCTCATTTATATGCTTACATTTAAAGAAGTACTTTCTCAAATGCCACATACAGCAATGTGGAATCCTCTGCTCCCCAGCAGCCACGGGACGGGTTACAAGCTTTCTGTGAGTGCGATTTATAACGGGAAAGGGTGTTGTGGGAGGAGGGAACAGAGGGAGCTCCATCTTCTCCATAGCTCTGGTGACCAGCCTGGAAGATATCGAGTCACTTGCTGTCTCTTTCTCCCTTCCCTGTATTTTAAAACGATTTTGTTTTGACTTTGGATCCAGTAGAAAAGTCGTGCAACTTTTAGTTAATTAAAAAAAAAAAAGTGAAGTTTCCTGTTTGAACGGTCTTCTAATTGTTCCCTCATTCAAATATAATACAGTTTAAATGCATAGTCAGAGGGCTCCACTTTCCTGCATATTGTACTTCCTAGTATTAAATTTTTATCCTTCGAAAATACTACATTGACATAAAAGTAGTGTATTACTAGTTATAAAATCATTGCAGGGTTTTTCTTGCTGCTTCTAATGAGAGAATCAAATCACAGCTATTTCTCTTTTACATCTCGCTGTGCATATCTTATTTCAAAGTAACTTTTTTTTATGATAATATGTTGCTCTCTTTTTTTGTTTCCTTGTGAATTAGGTAAAGCCTGTGAGCACATCGTTCAAGGTACCCTCTCCTGTAGCTGGGAAGAGGAAACTGTACTGGCTCAAATAATGTATCGAAGCCATCTGCATAGTTTAATTGAAATAATATTTGGTGATCTAAGGGATGGAAATTGCTCCTTTTCTTTAACCATCTGAAATAAAACTAGGATGTAAACCAGCTGTCTTGGCCTATGGAAATCAAGGTTCTGCCAGTCTGTTTCTTTTCTTCATTTTCTCCTTCTATCTTCCTTTATTATCTTTGGATCCCGAGGAGTCTTTCTTATTTTCTAACTGGTTTTGTCTGCGGCAAGGGGCTGGGTTGGTGGGTTTAAATAGACTTTGGATAGAGTGAAAAATCTTTGATCTATGGCTATGACTGCTTCCAAATGATTTGCTTGCTGGGACTGGACACTGTCCATGCCCTTTCACTTCGCTATCAGCTAGGCGCACAAAAAGGACTTGACATGCTACCAGATGCATAGTTAATCATTGCATTAGGTCTGTGAAGGGCTCCATCCAGACTCAATTAGATCTACCATTTTTAACTAGTGTTTGCTCTGTAGTTTGTTCGGAGTGCAATATTCATTCGAACTGCTGTTCTGTTTATTGAAAAGTGCAAATCTACGCGTTTATGTTCAAGGAGTCTTCTCTGTCTTTGTTCTATGTGTATTTAGAACAACTGAGTGTTACAATATAGCAAATATTATTGCGGTAAAACATGTTACCTGAAGCTTTAATCAAAAAGCTTTTCTATTTTTGTGAATGCAGCTGTTTTCCTTTCTCAATACCAATTTCTAAAAGTGCGCTTAAAAATAAGCTAAGCGCAGAGGCGGCGTTCAGAAGAAAAGCTTACAGAGGTATTCAGAAGTTTGGAACCAAACCTTGGAGAGGTTGGAGTTGGGAACCAAACTTTGAGAACCCAACGGCAGCAGTTTTCCTGTCGCTTATTTACGTAAGAGCTCATTCTTCTCGCTAGCACTGCATGCTTTTGTATGAGAAGGATATTAAGGGTGCAGGAGTCAGGTTCAGCTGTAGGGTAAAAATCATTAGGTAAATTATTGCTCTGAATCTTGCCCGGGATTTCCAGGAGTAGTTTGGATAATGCCGTTAAAAGTTGTTAACCGTATGGACTGAAAAAAAGTGCGTTGAAAATTTCTAGCATCTCAGAGTTTAAAAAAAAATAAAAATCAGTAACTGTAGTTCGTAGAGATAGCCAGTCCTTTCATGGTGTAAAGAAGCTCGAGTGTTCAAATTGTATAAATTATTTTGATCATACATGATGTTTATATTTCCCAGTAAGATGGTTGGCCTATGGTAGCAGGAGCATAAAAGGACATAAACCCATCATTGCTTGAAAATTGATACGTAAGAAAGGAGCGCTAGTCAGAGAATTAAAAAATATTTCCATTTGTTTAGTTATTTTGGAGGGGAGGAGGAGCAAGGCATTCAGCTATAAAGTTTTATTTTTAAAATCACGTGGTTAGTAAAGCTATCCTATTCAGCTCCAGAATATAGTTCACCCTTCACTTTAGATCCGAGATTTCTTACTTTAGCTCTTTGCTTCACAGTTGTCGATATTCTTTGAAGGAAGGCAGATGCATTAAAATGTAATATCGTTTGGCTGTAGTCGCAGGGCTAGTCAGATGTTGCTAGCGGACATCCGAGATACGGGATGTAGGAGTTGAGTACTACTCAGAAGTGCCAGCTGGGGCTCTCCGGGGATTTTTAAATTATTTATGCCTACCTGCTGCTCCGAAGTACAGGTGTGTGCTCGCGTAGAATCTCTTAATGATTGGTATTCACACAAATAAATATGCAACAGAGAATAAGCCTGCTGCAGGAGTCCTGCAGAGACATAGGCAGGTTGCTTTTCCCCCTTCATCACCTATCTTGGAAGTTCATTTTTAACTGGCATCTGAGTGCCAGCACGCCCACAAAGGAGAATTGTTTATATGCACTTTGTGGCTTTCCAGAGTGTGAACTTGAAAGCAAGGCGGACTTGAAATGCGCGGTCATTTGCAAATTTATGTTTTATCTCCCTTCACTTGAAAATTTATGAGGAGAGTGACTTAGGGTGCTTGCGTTGTGTGTTCCAGGGCTTGCCCCCACTGATAACACCCTTGTTGGCGTGAAAGTGCAATGCAAATTATGACAGTTACAACCTTCTGTTTTGTTTAACCTGTCAGTGGATTTCCTGGCTCAGCGCTGAGGGCAACGGCGTGTTCAGCTAGTTCCATATTCACCTAAACTTAAAAGGTCAGGTTTCTACAGGCAAGCCTAGTCAAAGCTTAATTGATGAGGAGGGCAGGGGGACAGAATTTACTGTTCTGTTGGCTAGTTTCATATCGTTAGGTTGTCCTGAAAGCATCAGGCAGTCACAGCCCCTTTCATGTAAGTGCTGACCCTAGACAGGAGCTGACAATCAAAGGAGGCAGCCACAGGAACCGGTGCAAGTCGGCTATTGATTTTTCAGTTAGGTCTAAGTAGTTTGTAGTATGGGTAATGGGTGACAGAGGCAGGTATGTCATTATCAATGAGCTCCAGAACAGTAGCGACAGCCTCCTCTCATATTTCCTTCAGCACTGACAGTATGCATCCAGCAGTGGTCAATAAATCGCCCAACCTTTTCCTGACAAGTGACTTGGAGGTGGGGGTGGGAGTCAAAGAGCTAAACTTCCCGTACTTGAACTTGACGCGGACGCAGAGCAGGGATCTCGACATCTGCATTCCTGGCTTGTCGGGCAAAGAGCTGAGGAGAACGTAGAGAACAAAACAAGGGTAGATGTGCGGCCGGGGAAGCTGAACTTTTATTTTAGGTCCTCTGGAAAGTCAGGGTTTTTCTTGAGATCGAGTGGAATGGCTTAAAACAGCAGCTTTCTGTAGAAATACGGTCTGGTTCAGTAGTTAATTTAGGTTACCATGGCAGGGTTTTGTTTTTACTTTAGCATCGCTCTGCATTTAATCAAGGTTATACTGCCATAGCAGTACAACAATCACAGTCTGCCATTCAAAATCCGCTTTTAATTCCTAGTTTCCTCTTCTTAAATTTCATATATGGAGACTATTTAAAGATATTGAAGCTTTCTTATAAATCCAAAGTGCTAGCAATCCAGTTTCTGTTCTGACTACCGATGCTGTTTTGGGTCCGCGGTGGAGTACCAGTACTTTAGGAAGCTGAATAAAGTTTTTATTACTTGGATTTTACTACCTGTGGTTTCTGAATTTAATAGAGATAGACCTAAATTTTAGCTTCCCACTTAATTAAATTCTGAAAGATATTGGGAGAACATAAAAATTGTAATAAGTGGGGTTTTGTTTTTTCTTTTTTTTTTTAAATATACTTGTATGGAAAATCAGTTAAATGAACTCAAGTCTCTTAATCTGAATCTCCTGAAGTTTTCTAATGTTGGTACTTTATTTGAGGGATGTAATTTATCTGCATTTTTCCAGAAGTTGGAATTCGCTCAGGTCTTACGCTGTGCACAGATGTTAACACAATAGCATATGCTTATAATTAAAAAAAAAAAAATCTTTAGACAAATTGAAATAAAGCAGAAGAGTAAATGTTTTGAAAAACTTCCTTAAAATAACTCATTGCCATGGTATCTTGTTCAACAATGTTTGTAATGTTACACAGAGCAGGAATCTGAGACTCAGGACGTCGTATGGCTGCAAAGTATCATATGCGACTGAAACTTTTTCATCTGCCTGCAGCAGCTCAGGCTGTTTTCTCCGCCGCTGACTTTTTAACTGCAAGTGCAATGTTGACACAGACTCAAGAAGCGAGGTTGAAATGTATCACCGGATTATGAAATCCTTTAATAAATATTTGCGTAAGCTTACAAACCCGAGTCCCTGTATATTTGAAGCGGTTATGAAATTAATTGGTTATAAAAATCCATTTAGATATCGTTACGTTGCCTGTTGACCAACGCTTCCGAAAGAGGGGCTGGCTAGCTGTCTTCCACAGGGAAAAAGCTTCAATTAGTTGGATTGAAGGTGTGCTGGGTTGTTTGAGGCCCTCGATATTTCATGGGACTTTTCCCCCTGTCAGCAGCGACTCGTTTACTAGGGCCTTTTTTTTCTGTTAAACTAGGTAAAAAGTACAGCCGTGCCGTCTGAATCTTCTCTTTTCTCATAGGCAGGTACAGCATCTTTTACTGTATTTTTAGCGTTGCTGGCATGTTGTGTTATTGCAGAAATGTAAGAAGGAGCTGCAGAAAGGCGACAAATTAAATTTTCATGAAAGAAACCCCTAATCAGCAGTGACAGGGTAAGAGAAAGATGATTGCCACTTGGTCATTGTGGAGAGGCACTTAGGCTTGGTGTCAGTGCTTCTGTTAATGATGACTAATGTCTTTCTTGGAGAAAACGCATGCTCAAACATAATGCTGCAGACCAGAGAAAGAGCGGAGAGATAGCGGGAAGAGGCTGTGGATCCTGAAACAAAAGCTCAGGTCTTCAGATGGAAAAGGTACAGTGTTTTTGCAGTGCCGGAAAGCATGGCTGTAAAACCATTCTCCTTTCGCTCTTTCAGCAAAATAATAATAATAATAAATATAGACATATATACACACGTGAGTATTAAGTGCTACCTAGTATCTGCTGCTTTAATTAAAAGAGAAGACAGAGGTGGCACTGGCATGTGAGCACGAAGTAAACTGCCACATTTTATTCCTTTTCTGTTAATGAAACTTGCTTTTTTAAAGGAAAAGCCGCTGCAGGATGTTCTTTCCTAAGCACAGTGCTATATTCTGCATAAACCTTTCGGAGTCAAATGTAAAATGCCTCAAAAGACCTTTTCAAATCTTGAAGCTTTGGCTGTTAGGTGCATTGGCAAAAAAGAGGTGGCATGTGTCATTCCTTCAGCTTTTCCCAAAGTGAGACCTTTCAGAAGGGCATTTGCGATGCTTGTCATATTTTTTCATATACATCTTCTTGGCCTGCCAAGTCTCGAGGACCATGAGAAAACAGATGTCATTGCATTCAGACAACACTAATTACTCGGGGATTTTTGCAGCCTCGGTGCCTGCGTGTAACTGTCGATTATGACGGTTTATGCGGCCTATCATGGGGACACGTTGCACGTCCAGACGGTACCGCTGCTTTTTGTGTTTCCCCTTACCACAGGACGCGATGTTAAAATCAGCAACAAGCACCACAACGAGGAAACGCCTTGATGTGTGGCTTTTCTATGTTGAAAATGCATTTTGTTAAGGATTGCTTTCGCATTCGTTACTCGATTTTAGCGTCTGTTTACTAACGGTGCTGCAGCGTAGCTGTCACTAAGCGCAGTGACGGCTTCAGCTGTCGGTTTTCACTGGGGTTCTTTGTCGCAAGCTTGACTTTGCTGCAAGTGTGTGAAGATTGTTTGGAAAACGCTGACTGACCCAGCAGCAGTCGGATATTTCCCATCTCTAGCCTCGTACCGAACTGATAGATTTTTCTGATGTGTCACTGTGTTGGAAAACAACAGTGTTGTTCTCATACAAACGGCATTATTGATCTTTTCCTTGTTAAATTTTCTTAGCGACTCTGTCGTTTCAGAATCTGTTCTTCCTAGGTAGCATGATCTTCCGTGCGAGTTCCAACAGTGGTCGCGTTGTGGCCTTGCTTTGCACGTTATCTTGAATTTCGGGTACACGTTTCATAAGCGGAACAGCCAACGTTAATCACAGATTGGAAAACAAAAGCTCCAATAACGTAACTTCACATGCTGATGAAGCAGAAATAGAAGCAGCTTTATCAAAGATGTATGATGAGATAAAAGTGCAGTCTCTGCTGTACAGTTATAGTAATTATGACTAATGAACCGTCCAGTCTGGATGAAATGGCATGCCCACAGGGACCGTGGCCGATCAGTTGTGACTTATGCAAGCTGAACAAAACACTGATGGCGTTCCAGGTTCCACGGGAGAGCAGGAAGGGTGGTCTTTGTTTGGAGCGTCAGCTTTGTCGACTCATTTTCAAGCAGTTTAGGAATAAACGGTAAATAAAGTCTTAAGAGCTTGGGTTTATTGAGTTTGAAGAATTAGTTTGCCACAATCAAATACACCTGAAGAAACCCCCCGGCGTGGATGGCCCGTTCCCGATGCAGTATCCTTCAAAGTTGTTCTCATCACCGTGCTCACCTAAGTCATTGAAAGCACATTGTGTCTTTTAATAGGCTGAATACAATGAAAGCGAAATACCCCAAACTTGCAAATGTACGCGTATTAACATTTAGGCTCACTGTGGGAATTTAT
>JAVSBS010014284.1:0-20415 GCA_033124195.1 Coracias cyanogaster
TTCCCCCCCCCCCCCCCCCCCCGCCCCGATAAATTCTCCCTTGTCTTGTTTTTCTCTTGGCAAAAAAAACCGCAGACTGCAAGAAAGCAAAAGGATGATTACAGTCTCATAGTAAGGAGATAAAGGAGGGGAGCAAATTGGATATCAACTGTATGCATCACAAGATATGTAAGGGAGTAGCTGAATTCAAGAATATGGCAATGCAAAAGGAACATTTATTGAAGGAGGAAAACTATCTGTGAAGCAGAATTCTTAAAATATTACTGCAAGCCCACAACTTTGTCCAAAAAAACAGTAAATAAAACTTCTGTCTGAAACTTTTCCCACCATTCCAAGACAGTTGGTATTTAATCTAAATAACCTCCTGCTGAGTGTTGATCGCAGCCTGTAGCTCTGCAATCCAGACTCATCACAGCCCAGTCTAAATAGAGCTTTCATAAATACTCGGCTTAAATTCACTCAAATTCCAACTTGCTTAGAGTATGATCTCTATTTCTGAACCCATAATGGCTGAACTGAAAACTGGAACTTTGTGATGCTTGGGGAATGCTGGATTCTCATGTCCAGCCTCCAGCTTTATGACTGTTGTGAAGCCACTGCTGTTTGGTGCATCAGCAATTTTGGCTGGACAAAATAGGATGTGTTTTCAAATATATGGTAAGTCTACAGCTGTGGCCAGACTACAGAACTGTGAATGCCTCAATGGCAGGCCCACTGGCACAGCATCTCAGGTCAGGGCTGAGAAGGGACACCAGAATTGTATAGCCCCAGTTCTTCCCACCTCACTCCAAATGTTGCTTTTGCAACTGGTTTGCTTCCACTCATCCATATTTATTTTAATGGCATAGGCACCTCATTGCCTGTTCTGTGCCTGCCTTGAATCCCACTGAGCCACCTCCTGTCACAGCAAATCCTCACTGAACAATAACAGATTTATTTACATGCACAGGGGTCCAAACATGAGAAAATTGGAGTTGTTCACATCCAAACTTCACAGGAAACTGGAGCCTAAAAAACTGCAGGCACCATTTCTAATTACACAGACATTTTGAAGCTCCCTAGAGACTCTACTGTCCCACTGATAGGGAAAGCGCCTGTTTGCAAGCAAATGAGAAGGCCTCACCCAGTCCTCCCTTAAATGCAAAGCACTTGCTACTGCAAGAGAGCTGAGACCACAGTTGCTGGGACCACAGTTGCTGGGACCACAGTTGCTCCTTCAGCCAGATACCTCATCTAAAATAGCCCCTTCCCACCTGCCAGGTCCAATCAGCAACCTGGAGGAGGGTTTTACAGAGTCCAGCTATCGTTTCCTCCTGCTTTAGATCCAGTGACCCAACGCTAACACCATTCTATGCTCCAACATTACTGCACTGACTGACAGGGTCTGTCCTTGCTAGATGTCACTAAATCAACATCCCTGCGGGGTCTCTTTCTGAAGGGAGAATACGCTCTCTGGGATGACCTTCAGAGTTCACAAGTGACTGATGCAGAAGTCCTGCACCATCCATCACTCGGGCAGGAGGGGACATTTGCAGAGGGTCAGAATGGCACAGGACTGCTGTGAACTTCCTGCACCCTGCTTCCCCGCATACCGAGCCCCGCTGCCTCCAGTGATTCATTTATCAGGAGAAGGGAATAAAAGGTGAAGTCAGTGAAGCCGCAGCATGCGCGGCAGAGGTCAGGCCCAAGAGGGAACCCGGAGCGCACACATACACATACACCAGAGACACCAAGAGACAGTGAGAGGGCAAGCATGTTTTCTATTAGCTGCCTGCTATAAATACTACCTTTCAGGTCAAATATTTTGTTTTGAAAATAGCCAAATCCCAAGGACTGCTTCCACCCATCAATCTAAAAGTAGGGGAAAGAAATGTCAATGTGTTCTTCATCCGAAAACTAGCTCAAAACAAACAAGGTCACGGCTGTTTCATGGCTAACAGTGGTGAGTGACTTGTTTCAACTCTTCTTTTGTTCTTTACTCAGGTAAGAGAAAACACAGATTTCTGATGCACAGAGGAGCAAGGCCTAGGGCGATACCTGGAGGAGCAGTCCCTCACATGAGCTGTGATCTGAAGTGCCTACACCACAGATCTAGAACGGACCAAACTGACAGGTGACATGAACATGTGATACAGCTAATGCTTCACCATACAAAGATACCAAACCATATAACCAGAAGTAAAAGATTACATGGTGGATTAACTTGCCAGGAGGTACGAATGTCCTTTGATTAATACCTCCTTTACAATTAATAATTGCCTTGTTAAAAAAAAAGGGGGGGAAACAATACAGCTTCCTTTGCTGTACACAATATGTTTTTCTCCAAGGAATATTTGGGAAAAACCAACTGCTTGTCTGACAAGTGACACCTGAGGCCTGATAAGCAGTCCTGTTTTCCTTAATGCAGCCCTCATCAGGGATAGGAGAAGTCTACGGAACACAAATCCAGAGACTGCCTTCTGAACTTCCTTGGCCCAGCCTGTTTCAGTAGCTGTAACAGCTCACAGCCCCAGCTGTGGTCAGGTAGCCACTGGTAGCACACCTACTGCCCATGTGCCAGTGTGGGAACCACGCTGGTCACCTTTTCCACTGATGTCTTCCCTCTCCATCTGCTGAGCAAATGACAAGGGGAGGCCTGCGTTACTCCGCTAGCAGCCACACAGGGTGATGGGGGTCTGGGCACCCACGAGTATTTCAAGTTTGCAATTCTGACTTACAGGACCCTCTTTGAAGACATTTCTCAGAGAGCTGAATTTTCACTCACACTAGGAGCTCAAGCCTGCTGCACTGAGTTTTGCAAGACAGCATGTAAACATCACATCATCAAAACCCAAAGCAGCTCACTCCCCTCTAAATACATTTTCACCAGCTTTACAAAGATGACTTCTTTTACTCTGGTAGCTGCAATTATATATGGTAACTACTCATAGCGTATTTTTTATGGCCTAGTAAATACTCTGCAGTATCTTTTGAAAAATAAGAGAAGATTAATAAAAGAAGACCACATTCCAGCCTAGGAGCAGAGTGCCCTTCCTGGCATGCTAGCTCTGCCCTGTGAGTCCATGGGGTGGGAGGAGGCGGCTCTAGGCACACCTCACCCATTACTTATTCTTGTACTCCCCAAGCTCGAGTGCTGAGCTGCCCGTTAGACTTTCCAGCGGAAGTGTAATGGGCAGCTCAGTGCCCAAGCTCCTTCCTCAGGTCCAAATATTTGCATTTTCCATTACACTGCAGAGCTGGTCACTAATGATTTTTATTCACCAGTGCAGACAGCACTGTATCTGCAGAGCTGGAAATACCAGTACTTTCTGGGATGGAGAGGTAAGGGGTGGGACAGCAGAAACAGCTATGACCACCAGTTTGCCTGGGCCAGGCATTACTAACTTTGCAGCTGAAACACCATGACAACCCAACTAAACACCCTGACTTTGGAGCCAGTGGAAGTGTTTTTCCAGTGCAATCCTGACACCCCACTGTGCTGTGCTCTGGCTCTGGGTGCAGCAGGGATCAGGGAATGCCAGGCTTATGGGGCCAAAGCACCCCGAGTCACTGCACCAAGCAAGCATGCCAACACATGTCATGATAGTGGCTATTCTGCTGTGACAGTATGTGGGACTTCTTTAATTTCCAATAATCAAGCCTGTCTATAAATAACTGCTAAGTCCCATTTTCGGCCATCTTTATGGTAGCCTGAATTCTGAAGTGAAAACCCTCTCATACACATCCCCGATCAGCTGCAAGTAGCTGTGCAGAAGCTGAGGAGTTCCTCTCAAACCAGCTAACACTGCTTCATGGCTGAAGTATGAGGACCAAAGATCCACGTGAGAGCTCAATCACATTAATGTGATTAGAAGGACATTTCTTACCTAGCAGAGTACCTAACCCCTTTTTTCCAAACCATAAAGCTAATTAAGAGGCAGTGGTAGTGTGAAAAGAGCATAGCAGAGGGGCATTGAAGCTTCCCCACTAGAGGCTCTTCATCCTTTACCATTTTCCTACCACATCCACTGTCTACAATATAGTATTAGAAGGTTTACCAACAGAAATCTGATTTGAAAATAATTGTAGAATCATACAATCATTTAGGTTGGAAAAGACCTTTAATCACCGTGTCCAACCATTAATGTTACTCTACCAAGTCTGCTGCTAAACCATGTTGCTAAGCACCATTATCTACACGACTTTTAAACACATCCAGGGATGGTGATTCAACCATTTCCCTGGGCAGCCTGTTCAAGTGCTTGACAACCCTTTCAGCAATGATTATGACTGCAAGAGAGACACTGTCCTGTCTTACGCTATCAGATCAGGTATACCAAAAGTAGCTCCTTTACAGTGACAAAATGCCTGGGCAAAGGAGGACTGTGCAAGAGGAAAGCATGAAAGAGGGACACTTAAGTACTTACTAGGTGGGTCTTACCCCAGGCACAGAAACAGGAAGGAGTACCAGTGGGGTGAAAGGCAATGCTACTATTAAGAAGGGACATACATTCAGCAAAAGTACAAATTGCTGGTACAGAAACTGCTACCTGTGCTGGGAACCAGAGAGAGATACTGAGGCATTGTTTGCCACCTGAGGTGCTGCTCTCTGGGCATCAGCATTTGAGGTCCCCCTGCCTCCCCAGGCATCTCCAGTGGGTGTATGTCTGCAATAAGCAGCTGCTATGCAATTGTTTATCACCATTATGGCTGCTCTGGTTTATGCACTGGAACGGGATTATCCGAGGTTTTTAGGTGACTGGGCTGGGATGATGACTAGCTGGCTGAGACTCAAGCCAGCCAAAACAGAGATCACTTGAGAGGTGCAGAAGGTGGGTGGGGGTGGTGATGACAGGAAGGATAAGCCAGTATCAGCCCTTCAACCCAACAGTATAGCCTTTTATACACAAATCAAGTTTGAAGCGCAGCAGAGGTCTTGTTAGAGACAAAGCTGACACTACACTAGAGCCACATCAAAGAGCCTTTTTTCTTTGTCTGCGCTTGGTAAAGAGCGTGTGACCTCTTATTTCAGATGTGGATTTCTGACATTTACCATATTCTGGTCACCTCAAGAACAGGCTACTGTCGTGGCTTTACTTGCTCTGGTCTTAAAAGATTACTCAGAATCTGAAGTGAAATCCAACACACAACAGCCTCAAGTGGTGGCCTTATGACTACTTACACATGAAGGTTTTAATTTAATGCAGTGGTATAGGTTTTTAACTGTAAATGCTTTCAGTTTCCCCAAGATACACATCTGCCTATGCTGCCACAATAGAATTCAAAGGCACTATATGTCTGCATAAGATTACTGATATGCAAGAAGCAGCATGATCTAAATGCTAATCTTTGGAGATTGTTGGCTTTATATTTATCAGTAGAAATACATTTCACATTAAATATAAACCAAGCAGAAGGAGAATTGCTAGTTTGTGTATCTCTAAAGTTATAATACACACTAACCTCCTATAGTTAGGCACTGAAAACTCCAAGTCAGTACTCTGAATTCAGTGGTTATGCTATATATATCTGTTATAGACAAAAGTTACACTGAACAATCATACAACTTTCACAGTTTCCTCTACAGTGAGATGAGATTCAGTAAGACAACTGCTTCTCATGTAAAACTCATGCCTAGGAATTATGCATATTTAAATATACAAAGATTTATCAAAGTCCCCAAGACACATCTCACTGTAAAGCAAACTCAACATCTCCTCTCAATATGAAATAATGTAGAAGATATTACCTCTACCACCAAAAAAATGTTCTTACTCTTTCCTGTCACCATCATTGTAAAATGGAAAGTGCTGAAAAATTTAGTTTTTCTAAGAGAGTTTTCCAAAACACAGCAGTTGACAAACTTCTAAAAAGTTCAGTGAACATGCGCATGGAAACAAAGACCTCTGCAATGTTTCCAGTGTAAATGGTGCCGCAAAGTGCTGGTGTATGAGAATGAGAAAGTGAGACAGGAGTTAAAATGAGTAACTTTAAGGAGACATTCCTAATTGAGAAACACCTGGGAAATAAGCAAAAGCCCTAAGTAACTAAAGAAGTAACAATTTTCTTTTTATTCTAAGAAGAAATACACTTTTGTAAAACAGATACACGGTTTATTATTAATTTTCATTTACTAGCAGCTCCGGATGCATGTTAAATATCTTCTCTTGCTGAGCTGACCAGTGCCGAGTGCAGCACTATGAACAAGATTACTTTTTCAAGTCAGGAGACATTCTGCTATGATGCTTCGCTTTATTTTTTTCAAAACTCTGGAAACTTTGCTTCAGTAAAAGCCACACTGAGATACCAGATGCTCTACTACTCAGATCCAAGAAAGGAACACAGAAAAGCGGGTGGAAGGGAGGAGGTCGAGGAGAGTAAGTCTCAAAACCAGTTAAGAAGGCAGGAAGGGTTCTTCTTCTGCATACTGAAAAAGTTTTGTTTTGGGACAAATGAATAACGTTAAGCAATGTGAAACAAAATGTGTCTCATCAAGGGCTCCCAACGAAAGTCTGCATATTTTAAAAAATACATGTTTTATTTTGAAAGGGACACTCCGAGATACTGCACTTTGAGAATGATTAACGAAATTAAAAGCTTAAAAAGGTTTCAGCTGAAAACTCTCCAACTCTTAACCAGAACAACGAACTGAATTCACAACCAACCAAGTTAATTGCTTTGCTTTCCAGAACAGCACATATTGGCAAACAAAGTTATTAGTCACGAAAACCTCTTTTACTCAACTCTAGTTAAAGAGCACAAGATGGTTTCCCCAAATTTAAGGGATTAAAGAGCTGCTGTGGCTCTGTTCAGATCACAGTATGTTTCTCTGGTTGCCAAAGGAAGCCGGTGCTCTGCAGAGCTCCAACTACACCTTATTTTCCTTCAGCTCACTTTGGAGATAGGATAGCCAAGAGATAAGACAGAGGCAGGGAAATTCCTCCCCAAGAGGAGAAAGGCTGGAGGACGATGAAGTATGTTGGGAACTTCCTTCACACTAGGTGAATTTTCCTGGGAGCCAGGCAGGCTAGGGCATTTGTCTGAACACTGTATCTGCCTTACTGGGGAACCAGTAATGTCGCTGCATCGATCAAAACTGGTTTGCAATGCGCTTCAGCTAAATGTGTGTTAGTAAGTTACCTGATTTTCTTGCATTCTTCTCAAGTTATCTTTCCCCAGCAGCCTTAACATACACAACTTCAAACCACTGGCCAGATAGCCTCCCAGATCACTGCTGCTTCTTGATCTCTCTCTTCCTAAACACACATTCCTGCCACTACCGATTTTTTTAAGTTCCACTTAAAAATAGGAGTTTCCTCCAGGCTGAGAGCTGAGGACTGTTATCACTCACCTCCTGCTTTTCTCACCTGTTTAATTCATGACAGGACTTGACTGCTACATTTACTTCAGTACCTTTGCGAAAGATTATGTCAAAAGATTATCCAAGGGTTTCCATTTTTGTTTTCATACATTTCTGTCATTTTTCCTTCAGGAGAATCCAGAATGCCCAGCAGGATGGTGCACCTCACAAAACCCATGCTGTTAACTCAGTGTCTATTACACTTCCTCCTTTTACTTACTAGTTTTCATCAGTTAGTGGGAGCAGAGATTTGTTATGCTGCTGAACAATTCTTAGGAAGATTCTTCATGAAGCTTAGGGGAAAAAATTCTAACTTCTAGTATACTAAAAGTCATTTGTTCCCCGTGTTAATGCTTTACAGAAGAATTGAAGGTGATTGTTCTTACACCTACCACAGCCATTTTAAGTCGCTCTTCACTTTCTTTAGAAGTCTCCATTAAAAAAATACCCATACTTGGATAAATTTCAGTGTACTCTTGTATAGCTTTTTCATTTCATTCTTGGGGGGAAGAAAAAAAGGGAAATTTGTTGCCTTTTTCCAATTCCTCAACTTCATAACTGGCAGTGAGTAACTCCCAGATGGTTATTTCCCTCTATCATGCATCGTGGTGAAGCTGACACGGTAATTCCTAGCATTCAGCTGCTAGGAAAACCCCCACAATGTGTTAATTTTCATTATGCAGTGCTAAAAGGACATACAGCTGTGGCTAAGGAGCTACCATGTAAAGCACTGAACCCTTATGTCCTGTTTCAGCCAAGCACTAAGTAAAAGTTTTTGCTTCAAGAGTATGAGTGATCTCACCCATTAAACCAGTACCTCTCATGGAAGTAAAGCTGAGGATGCCAGAGGAGGGGGTGCCAGTGCTGAGGGGTGCTCCAGCTGAACACCTACCTCCCTCTTCTGCTGCAGCAGCAGTGTGACATTGCTATAAAAATTACCTGCCTTTACCGTTTGACTCTCAGTCACAAACGCACCTGCGCTTTTAAGCTCAGTTGAACCAACAATAGCAAACATTTAAACTGTGCACTTCCCATTTTGAGGACAGAGTTACCAGAGTACAAACCTGCTGCCGCTTGGGCGGAGGGTTTCAGAGCTCCCAGAGCTCACCTCAGCGCTCCGTGATGCAAAGAAAATTGAGAAAAAACCCAACCAACCAAACCCCCAAACTTCACCAATTTTCAGCACGTAAAGTTGTTGCACGAGGTGCCAAAAGAAATGATTTTGAGCCAAACAGTCGGTTTGATGGCTCCCCTAATTACAGGCCAGGGCTGTTCCTGCTGGGCTGAAGAAGGCCCAGGCTTGTTGTCCTGCAGACAGATTAGCCACTGTTGCCCATTAAGCCCACCGCTTGAGTGTAGACAGAGACGTGGAAGGAAACATAAGAAGGCGGCATGTGCATAACCAAACAGGCTACCTTGCTGAAAAGAAACCCCCTAAAGCCACATTCTGCTTCATTAGCACATGAAAATAAGGTAATTGAATACTTCATTCTCCCATCCCGAGCCAAGATCCATCACTCATGGAAATGGAGTTTTGATAAGGTGGGGTGTTTAAATGAGGCAGAAAGAGTCTTTGAGTGTGTGTTACTTTGTTTATCTGAGAGAAATCCCGCTTAAATATAAGTGAAAAAGACATAAAAATCACTTTTATCCTATGAATCACTCGAACGTCCTTCGGAGGATGAAACTTAAACCCGTTTTAACATTATTCTGAAGATAGAAGGCATTATGCTTGTTGCTGTGTTTGGTTTTGTATCAAAATCCACCTATCTCCCTTGTTGTTGTTTTTTTTCCTCATCTCCTTGAATTCTCCATCTCACTAGCTATTTCTACTGTCTTTTAACATCACTTGTACCAACAGACAAAAAATTAAGCAATTGGCAGGGCAAGGTATTTTAAACAGATTTTTGTTGTCTGTTTTGTTTTTTTTTTTTTAAGTTAAGCATGCCATACACTCAAGGGTTTGTTTTGGTTTGGTTTTTTTCCCAATGCTTCAACTGATGATCAAATTAAGAAAATAAATTTAATAAAAGATTTATAATTCCCAATTCCAGACTCAGCTCCTACTTTAGTTCTTTAGCCTTGTTTTAGGAGGGGGGAAAAAAAAAAAACAAAAAAACGAAGCAGAAAAACAAACAAACCCAAAACAAAACAAATAAAACCAGGAAAGATAAAAACCTCTGATATTTAAAAGGCAAAAACATAAGCAGAAAGTGTTTCATCCTCTTTAGCAAGCTAAACAGCAACAAACTCATTTTCTCCCACTGGCTGATCACCTTAAGTATGAAGTAGAGTGAGTGGCATTTCCTCAAAAAAAAAAAAATTTACGTAAACACTGCAAATAGACTCCTTGCCTCAGCCAAAAATGCCTGTTCTGGTATTGCCAAGTCTTCTGCAGAAAGCAGGAATTAGAGAGGCACAGAGCTGTGCAGATTGCACCCTTGTTCTCGGGTTTAAGTGAAAGCGGTACAGTTTCCTTATTTGGAAACTGTTGTGCTGATACAGTATCTCCAAACATAAAGAAAAATAATATGACAGTACAGACCAACTCTCAGTCACTGACAACTACAAGGATTTTGGGAACATTTAAAATAAACACCACCAACAACAACCCCGTGGGCCCTTTAACAGTGATGCATAAAATGTCCCATAGCTTTTGTCTCGCTCTCTCATGTGTGCAGATGTGTGATAAAACCATGCGAAGACTTTCCTGCTTAGAAATATGTGTAATAACCACACTGCTAGGAAAGAGCTGCATTTTTACAACACTTTCAAGGTAACTGAACTGTGCTGGTGCTAAGGCCATGCTACCATTTAGCCCTTGTCCAGGCTCTCTGCTCCCACCACATCTTTGCTGCTGGCAGTGGAGCGTGTCTACTCCTGCAAAAGGCCAGTTCAGGGAGATAACCCTGCAGGAAGCTACTTGATTTTCTGTGGCTTAGTCTGCAGGTTGAGGGCTGTGAGAGGGTTCATACCGGATCAGCTGTAAGCCAGCTCCAGAGTGAGGGAGAAGGCAGGAGCTGGAAGGAAAGAGAGAGCTCAGGCTGTTGTGGACCTGCACCTTTTGGAACAATGCCACTTTTTCCAAATGACTGAAGATGGACTAGAGGTAAACCTGAAGGGCTGGGGCAGGGTCCAGTAGGTAAGTATTTCACCACCCCTACTTGTAGCCAATGTAAGGGTGAGAAAATTAAACAGGTTAACATCTGAAGGCAAGCATCCTTCAGACTGAAGCTGCAGGAAGCAATCATTAAGGTAACCAGGTCCTACCATGCAGCTTTAAAATACATAGAGCAGCACCACCTTGAAGTCAAGTCACTATTTCATAGCTTGCCAGCCCATAAAAATAGAGGGCCGACACAGTAAAGTACCACCAGCTGACAAGCAACCACACTGCTGCCTTCTGAAGCAGCAGTGGGCAAACAAAGGAGAAGCTGGGCTGAAGGCTTCACTGTGAGAGAATTGGAATGGTCCAGCCTCGTGATCGTAGCAGCACGTGCTGCTGTTGCACCACAGCTGCCATAGGCAACGGCAAGGCTGGTAACCCTTTTTTGTGCCAATGGCTAAATAGACCTTCTAAGCAAAATTAGCAGGCCACGAATTAACACCCCCTTCAGTGCCTGCCAACAGAAAGCAAAAATAAAATGAAACCATGTGGCCGAGGGTTGTATGAAATGGTGTCACAGGCCTTACTGCATATTTTCCCCACCCTCTGACTGGAAGAACACACTGTGAAAACTGTGCAACTAAAGCAAACATTTGCAAATTATACCCATCTTGTGATTTGCTGTGGAATAAATCTGGATAAAACAAAATGAAGACTTGATCTGCCTCTTTATCTCAGAAAGAGTATCTTAAATCAAACTGTCTGAACAACAGTTTTTGTCACCTAGTAAGATACTGATTTCCCAGGCCTGAGTAACAGTTAGTAAACAACGTGCCCCAGGAATTCATCCAGAGCAAACTGGAGCTGTAGAGACCACAAGGAAAGAGACAAATGTGTATTATCAAAGTGCTAATAACTTTCCACTACATGTTGAGAAAGATTGCAAGAGGTCTCATGCACATTTGAGCATGGACAGCAAGCTAAGCTCTTGATGGCCACAGTTACCCAACACCCCTAACTTACTAATTCTTACCAAACGTGCCCCAAAATCAGACACACGAGTAGCTTTCCTCAGGCCATGTCTACACTCAGATTTCCATGTAGAATTCTCACAGTGCTGCTTCTGGCTTTGTTGAGCCAATGGAAAATTCTTCTTGAAATTCCCTGTTGCTGACAAAGCCCCAACACTGAAGCAACATGGTAAACTACATCAGAAGCTGCCAAGATGTTTAATCATGACCAAAATGTTAACGCAACAGAAGCAGAAAACCACTGAAGGCTCTGGTGAGGATAGTTTTGACTGTCAGGTAAAACACCTTTGTTATACAGAAATCAAGTCAAGATGTGTCATGGAAGCAAGAAAAATTTGATTTTAAAAGTCTATCTACTTTAATAAATAAAACCAACAATAGTTCTCATTTAAGGAAATTCAGTTAAAGATGATAATTACTGCCAGGTGTAAGAGCATACATTATTATGACACAAATGTGTGCCAGAACAAATCCCGCATAACCTACATAAAAAGAAAGCAAGCATAGTAGCATAGTTGTATTTGTTCCGCATATTTAAAATGAAATTTTTTTTTTTTTTAACGGTGCTTAACAATAGAGGAAGATTTAACAGGTGATATTGCTTCTCCTAGGTGAAATCATTTTTTCCATTTGCCCATGTGAGAAAAGCAAAGCCATTTAATGAGCAGGTTGAAAGTGATTATTAATTAAACAACTTCCAGGGCCTGGGGGATCTTCCCCCATTTGGGATACATTTCCTTTCCCTGCAAGCAAGCTGGAAGGCAAGAAACAGACTCCTCCTCAGCTTTTTGTTTTAGCTGGTGAGTAGTTGTAAAGGTTGAAGATGCTTAAGCTTTATGTGTTCGTAAAGGCTTGAAGAAGTTTCTCAGCTTATTTGTCAGCCTTTCTGGCATCAGTCACCCAGAAGTAACACTCCCTGCCTCAAAACACAGTGGGTTGTTTTTTTTTAAGTGCCTGTGACAATATCCCAGCACTGTCCAGTGAAAGATTTGGCACCAGTTTTGCTATTTAAGTGGCAGAACTTGCTGATACAATTTCTTCCTTTAATCACTGGGACCTGAATATGCTGCTTTTTGAGCTGACTTTCCATCTACACTAAGTGAACCCCTGAAAGTAAATCAGCTCATCGAAGCAGGCTCATGGTTGATTTTCTAGTGAAAACTTGCAAACAACCAGTAAGACAACAGGTCAGAGTTGGTTAAGACATGTGGCCCCTTTCCCTTTTTCTTACTACAACAACACCTAGGGGACCTTTGATCTGAATGTTGGCAGTGAAAATACACAAACAGATACTCTATTATTATATACTCACAGGTGTACATTCCTAAAACTGTTACATTCCACTACTTTCAGCTGTGCTGGAAAACAATACCGTCAGAAGTTGACCCCTTCTCTCCTCTGATCGCATGGGCATCCAAGTACAAAGTGTCACAGCAAGCACGGTATTCTGAACAGCGGCAATGATCGCACCAACAAATTCAAGCAGCACATGTAAAGACGGGGCCAAAATGCTGCCTGAGGTTCGTCTGTATTACTTACACTGTGCACTGCTTTGCAACTTGCAGAGAAAGGGTGCTTCTCATGCTCAGAAGGAAGACTTTTGGGCTAGGAAGATGGAATTTTGATGCTGAGAAGGCTGGATTTAAGGCTAACTCGGCTTGATTTTGCCAGTGCAGCAAGAATTCGAAATCTTGTTGAAATAGATACAGCCCCTGTGGATGTTCAGATCACTCTGAGCATGCAACAAATCATTTACCTTGGGCTATTCAATACAAAAGCACATCCCATCCTCATAGAAATAACGCTTCTACTTTTTAAAAATCAGTCTCCAGCTTTGGCAGCTTAACATAGGAGGCAGTGCTCTTCTCCTTCGGTTAAAAATATGCCAGTATACTTTAGTAACTAGAAAGGAGGAAAAAAACGTGAGGAATTTTTCCATTTTTCTCTCCAATTGTTCTGCATGGTGTTTATCAGCAGGCTGGTACTGCATCTCCTTTTGTTAGAAAATTAAAAGTTGAACTGCCAAGCATAAAAGCCACCACGAACCATGCAATAACCTTCAGGCATTTTAAGAGCAGCAGAGGTTAGAAGGGCAGCTCCTGACTCTAAACAGCACCTATTGTTTCTCTTTCTTCTTGAATAACAAAAGCAGAGCTGAAAGCTATTTACCTGGTTTTACCTCAGTCAGATCTCATTTCCCCCTTTATTTTCAGTAGGTGATCTTATCAAATAGTGTCATTTCTAACAATTGCTTTGATCGGATATATTTGGGGTTTTGTGTTTTTATTTAACTCGTAAATTCTGTAAGGTAACTGCCTATGAAGACATAGCAAAAGACCACTTAGAAGACTTTAGGATTCTGTCAATGCGTATTTAAATAAAGCGTAACTATTTTTAAGCTTATAGGTTAATATGCTTTCATTTTGAAATCATGAGGGCCAGCTTACAGTACAAGGCGCTGATCTTACAAACACTCCCACACGAGCAATTCTCTGTCTGCACGGTCCCATGTGTTCCCCTCCTGCTGCAATCAGATTCATAGAACTGGACACTTAACTTGTGCAAACACGACTGCAGAGCAAGGGTGGAAGGACAAAACTCCCGTTCCGCCAAACTTTTTGGGTGTTCTGCTATTCAGTGTAGCATGTCCAATATATAATTCAAATTGTTTATAATGCAGAAGCAAAAAAAAGAGTTTTATTTCAAAACAAAAACCTTACATGAGTAGGCATCATGCAGAGTTTTTGTGACTGGCCTGGAGTGATTTGTAGTTAACATATAAAATCCTCTGAGATCTAGCCTTAAAAAATCCTCACTACAGATGAAAGCAATCCACAATATATAATTTATTCCACTGATTTACAATATTTATAAAACCTTAAAACAACAACAAAAAATGTTGTGGGGGTGGTTTCCTCTTTGGGAACAAATTTCACACAAAAGCAGTAATTTCTAGCTTTACTGATCTTCACTTTAAAAACTGAACGTTTTTTATTTTCTCTAAATCACTTCCTAATGTCCACCTCTTGTCTATTGTACACTCTTGCAATTTCATTTAAAAGGTTAAAAAAAAAAACTTGAAAATATTTAACAGAAATCATTCTCCAATTCATAAGATGCTCTTACAATCTTAAGGAACTGAACAGAGAAATTACTGCATTTTAGCTATAAATTAAATGCCAGTGAAGTATTTGCAGCCCTAAAAACACAGCAATCTACAATGCAAGTTTATGGCAGTTGATTCTTCATTATCAGCTGGAGTTTGTAAATACCATACAGAAATCTAAGAAAGCCATTAAAACCAGTGAAATAACAGGATTTCCCTCTCCTATGAAAGCATCTTTTCCATTTTCCTCACCATAACACACTATGTACGAAATCAAACTTCACTGAATGTTACATTAGTAGGACCAGGCTCTTAAGTCAGTATCCTATCAGATCCTCAGCCACTATAAACTGTCGTAACTCAACTAGAACTGATGTCCCACTAGGACTAATTTAAGACCTGCAAAGCATTTCTGACAATAAAATTGACACACAAAAAGAGTGAAAACATATCTTCTTGCAGAAACTGGAAGAAACGCATAGGGTTGTGAGGGTTTTTTTATAGCCTCAAGTTTAGAGTTCTGTTGGAATATTTTCACTTTCTGCAAGGACTGTATCACCGATAGAAAATAAAATCAAAACAGGCTCTGAAATGTGCTTTACTTTTTAGGCATCAACCCTTCCCCTTCTGCAGCCCCATTTCCATCCCAAGTTTTTCCTAACTACAAATGAAAAGGAAATTGACATCTGAGCGCCTGCAAGAACTAAAATTACTGCATATATTATTGGTTTTCTATGTATCTTTATTGACTCGCTTGAAATGTTGTAATTACATATATTTCCTGCTTTAATAAAATGTTGGTGAAAGGTTTAGTTACTGTGGTCCTTTATGGCTCTGGAAGAACTGGCAAGCTGGAAAGTAACTTTCCAGTCAGTTCAAAGGAAATGGAGTACGTTCATTTCCACTTGCAGAATCCACTCTATCAGGCTCTACAGACATTTCTATGTGACCTTCTGCAGTGCAGCATCTGGGCACAATATTTTCATCTTATTACTTTTTTTTCCACTGAAGATATTATTAGTTTATAAAGCTCAGGAAAACCCGGGCATAGGGTAAGAAGACGTTTGAGAAAAAAATGTATGTTTAGGAGTTAAACATGTTCTCCTCATAGCTGCTCTCTGTGTGTGTGTTAGGATTTATGATCTCTCCCTTACTTCCCAATCTGAACACACACACTCACAAGGATCCCATCATTCTTCAAAACAATCAGTTTTGGGCAATCTGAAAAACTTGATTACTTTTCTGCATTACTTAACAAAGCAAAGTTTAAAATATTTACACTGAAATTCTAAAAATGGCATTATACTTCAATAGGAAGGAACAAGATTTAGCTTGAACTTTTGAAAATGAGTGACTCTACTCAAACACAGTTTCCCATGTTTAACAATAACTAGTTTACTAACACTGTCTTAAAAAATGTTTATTAGAGGCTTGGAAGACAAAGAAAAGTCATTTATTTCTCCTCTTTACTGCCCAAATACCATTTAAGTCTTCCCACCACACAAGATGTACACACACAGCATTTTCAATTACTTCATATGGATGATGTAGCTCAGTAACTAAAATATTAAGAGACTTTGCAGATATAATAAAATTACCCTGGGAAATAGATGGGGGGAGCAATGCCTCTAAACTATTTCACACGATATAAATTGCTAATAAGCAATGATCAAAATACAGTATGATCAGAAAGCTATTTACAATACACCTGCATCTGGCAAGCTAGTCAAGACTGGAATGTTTCTGAATATAATGACACCCCTTTTCAGGTGTGATTTTGAGGAGGACAGCTACCTTCACTGGCTTGAAAGGGGCACTAGAGCATATATAACTAATAAAGCATACATCATCGTGCAAAGGAAAAGCCACCAAAGGCTTAAAGGCGGAGGAAAGTAAGGAAACATTATCCCATCTTCATTCCCCACTTCTGGAATGTGGGCAGATCATAGTAAAAGTTTAAGTGGCAAGAAGATTAAAGGAAAACTGTTAAAGCCAAAAAGGACACTCACATCATCTGGTGTAAGTCAGCCGTATCTCCACAGACTTCTGTGGAGTTACACTGATTTACACCAGTTGATGTTTTGGCCCGACGGCTTCACAGAAGATACTATCGATTAAATGTGTGTTCTATTTCAATTAAAAGCTTCTCTTGCTGTCAGAGCACATCTTGCCCAGCTGGAAGCCACTCTGGCATTTTTCTTTTTGCTAGAAAGTACCCTATAGGCAAATTCCAAAATAATAATTAAAAAAAAAAGAGTCTACATAAATTGTCAACTACTGTTTGTTATTATTTATCTTTTTTTTGGCACACACAGACATACCAGGCACTTTATAGAAAATACTTAGAAGATTATTCCCTGCCCTGCAGAGCTCAAAAGACAAGAGCTAGTCCATTCTGCAAACACAGGGCACTGCTTTACTGAAAATTATTCCAGTTACATCAGTGACATTACTCACAGTAGTAAGATTGTGTTTATTATCCACACGAGCAATTTCAGGTCTAAAGTGATGAGTGTGGCAAACAAGGGAGGATAAAAGAGAAAGATATTTCAGAGAGAAGTGGTTCAGACATACTACATCTGCAAATCTTTCTGAACCTGAAGACTTTTTCTGTACATTTAACATGTCCTGTTTTCACAAAAAAAACCCCAAACAAACAAGTCTTTAAGGCCCTATCTTTCAAAATGTCATTATGCAAGTATATGATGCTTAGCGTGTGGTTTCTAACGTGACACATTGCTAATGAAGAGATCCTTAGCATTGGTTTTAATAAGAAAGAGGAATCAGGAACAGTGGCAACAATTCTTGAAGAGTAATACCCATATGGTTTCAAGCACAGCCACCCAGCCCTGCACGGAGTGGTACAACTGCAAACCCTGACAAGCCTTCCACCCAGCCTTCAAAGCAAAAAGAAAAGTGGAACATGAGGCCAACTGTGAAACTGAAAGAGCTATCAGGTTTGAGGAGGGCTGCAGGGGGAAAAAAAACCCCATAAATTACAAGGCTGAACAACTAAGATGGCTTTTGACTTCACGTCTTGAGTATCAGAAAGCCACTATCATAATTTCAGAGCATCCAAAAAGGAGTGACCTATCAACTATCAAAAAGCGTTTCTATAAATACTTGCCTTCACATAATCAAGTATCTTTCCGCATGTTACTTGGAACCAACAAGCATTCGGTCTTAATGAACAGGGCATAGCCATACTGCCAAGGAATGACTGAAATTAACATAACTAATATACAGTGAATATATACATACAGGCACATTCCCTTCTTTGCCCCATTCTCTGGGCCATAGGAGATTCATGGCAAGATTTCGGTACTATCTGTCTCAGGTTGGGTCTTTCACTTTTACAAAAGCTAACACTTAAATAACTTCCATTGCGACTGTAATAAGATTTGCAAGACAAGGTAAAAAAAAAAAAAAAATCTGTCAGATACCTTGATTTTTACAAGCCTTTTAGGAAAGGAATTGACAATCTTTATTATTTATTGTTACTTTTAAGACATAGGTAAAATCTGGTTAGTTTTCACTAGCTTCAAAGGAATGAATTTTGCAAAGCAAGCCACAAGTAATCAAACCTGTGACACCAAACAATCTGCATTCACGTATTAATTTTAAAAAATACAATCCTGGCCATTAAGAAGAGCATTTCTAAACTTATCAGTTAAGCACACAGCACTGTATTTCAATCACAGAAACAAGACATGAAACACATTATTAAGCACTTTAGCAAGCTCTTAACAGCTGCTGAGAACATGAGCGGTTCTACAGCCTTTGGCAAGATTTAGCAGGTTTGGAAATCAGGAAGATGAGATCCAGCAAACACATTTTCAGGATCAAATCTCTCAAAAAATAAAAATCATACTCTAAGCAATCATACATGCAATTTGCAGTTAAACTGTCAGTTGTATGACTCTGCCTCTTCTGCAGTTTTATATTATGTCATAATCTTTTAATTCTACGAGGAGTAAAGTCTCTATAAGTACCTCAGGTACTCGAAAAACTTTTAAGACTCCCACTGCAAAGCAGCTTACTGTTTGCCAATGTGTGTACTTCTGAAATTAGCTGCTTTTTAAAGATCACCTATTTAAAATTGATGCATCAATCATTTTCACTTACATTTAAAATGCTTTACAAGAAGTCCAGAGTGTTTCAATTTGTTAGACATACTCTACTGGCTTACCTACTTCATGTAAAATTATTTCCTCTTTTGAAGTGTTTGATAAGGGTTCACTTGAAGGATGCAATGTCTCACATAAATTTATTACTACAGAAAAACATGAAGAAAATGACACTGCTAGCAGTAGAATCCATAGGAACGCTTTAGCATCGGAAATTCTTTCAAATAATCTAATTGGCTTCTATTTGCCTCGAAGAAGTCACATATTTACAGGAGAGAGGTATATTTTGCAAATTCTTATAGTTGATCTGGAATTAGCATTTATCAATCAGAGCAAAGTGGAGTGCATCTGCAGAGGAGAGTTGAGACCCGAGTTAATTTGTCATCCACGATTATCACTTGGAAGCTCACTGAATTTATTAAAGACAACTACTGTGTGATAAGGACAGTAGAGACGCTATTAACCATGTCAGTTAAATTGCTTGAGTTGGCATCATGCCCGAGTCCTTCAGATCAGTGTATCAACACATTTGTTGCTGGCAGAGACTGACTTGGGGGGGGGAAGAACTCCCTCAGAACTGAGTGTGCTGCACAGATTTCTACAGTAACTCATGAGAATAAGCACTATTACTCAGTCTTTGTATTTTTGATTCCCAGACAAGAGCATGACAAAACAATGACAACCAAGTGAAAGATTCTGTTCCTCTTTAGAAAAAAATAACAGAAAGCATTTCTACAATTTTCATTTGAAATTACTTGAACTTGCATTTACTAGAACAGCGTATTTTACTTGTAACTGCAATGCTGACAAACTAACAAAGACATTCCCCCCCCAATCACTTGCTCTGCCGAATTTTATGATTCCGTATCTCTCCTCCCTAAGTTCTCCAGCTTTCACTTCATTAAGCCTGTAGGAACGAGAAAAGTTCTGGTGGCTGGACACAGTTTATTTTCAGAAGTGGTAGGAGTCATTTTACTTCACTTCGGACAAGAACCGTGTCATAAAGTAACATAACACACTTGGGAAAGCCGCAATTAAGAAGATACAAGGATTTATTTTTTTTTCCCCCAATCCATGCCGAAATTAATATGAACATCTTTGTCAGAATCGACCTCCATGTTAACTTCGGCGTGTTACTCCCACGTGTAGCAAACGGGCGGAACAGAAACTTTTTCATTGTACTCATCCCGTTCTCCTAAACTACATCCTGACTTAGCCGAGGAAGGGTATCCCTTTTTTTTTTATGGAAAGGAGAAATTCATCAGCTTAACAAGCACCTCGGTGCCTACAAGCAGCTTATCCGCTGGGAGAAAAACAAAACAAAACAAAACATCACAACAAACCCAAACCCAAAGAAGCCGGCAGGGCATCCCAGCCTGCGCAGGGCGGCCAGCACCAGCTCGGCGTTCTGCCGGGGCCGAGCGCTGGGCGAGCGCCCAGGTAGGCGCCCAGGACTGCTCTCTTACCTCCCGCCGGCCGCCCGCCCGCCTCTGCCACTGCCTGAGCTGCAAACACAAACCCGAGCCCCGCTAACGTCCCGGCACGACCCCGCGGGCAGCCCCGCTGCCGTGCCGCACGGCCCCCGCCCCCCCACACCACCGCTCTCCCACCGCCCGCGCTACAAACACCAGCGTTCCGCCTGGCGCTTCTTTTTTTACTGGTGAGCCGTAAAGTCGGCTGCTTGTCCAGCTAATGCGAGCATCACC
>JAVSBS010014285.1:0-27767 GCA_033124195.1 Coracias cyanogaster
GTATCAAGGGACAGTCAGACTAGAAAAATACAGGAGGCTGTTTCAAATGTGGAAAAGCATTTTGGTGAATTGTGCCAAATATTTGCTGGATATGTACGTAAAACTGCCAGACTACGAGATAAAGCAGATCTTCTAGTAAATGAAATCCGTGCATATGCAGACACAGAGACACCGAACTTAAAAGCTGGACTGAGAAACTTTGCAACTGAATTTTCCAGACTTCAGGATTATCGTCAGGCAGAGGTACACAATGAAACTGTACATGCTGTGTTTGCCATCTGAACTTTTCAGTTACTTCTCTGTGATTGAAAGATAAAAGATACATTCTGCATAATGAGAGAAACATAGGAGAAAATGCTTCTAAAAATATTAGTGGCCAAGCAGGATAGGCTGCCAAAGCATTCATCATTTGCTCTGCTAATAATTTCCGGGAAAACTGCCTGTGTTTAGTCCTGTTGAGGTCAGTGAAATTATCCCTGTGAATACTCGCAAAAATTGAGACAGAGCAAGTCTTTTATTGGTTTTAGACTTTGGATTATGATTGATGGTTAATAAAGCGTTCTTTTAGTTTTGTGACTTGAGTTGTCCAGCAGCAGCTGAGGTAAAATTAGTCATTTTCCTTTGGCTGAGTCTGTTATCAGAAGCAGGATGGAAAAAGAATCGTAACTGGAATCCTTCACTGGGCATTGACCACACCTCTGAGGCACTGTCAGCAAACACTGAATGTTTTCTAAGTCTGTAGTTCAACGCTGGAAATACAAACTTGATTTGGACTGCCTGTGACAATACAGTCACATTTCTGCTAGATAAGTGAGAGTATAAAAAAGGTGTTTATGCCACTTAACTATTTAGGAAAAAAGA
Organism: Coracias cyanogaster; assembly: GCA_033124195.1. Classification (NCBI taxonomy): domain Eukaryota; kingdom Metazoa; phylum Chordata; class Aves; order Coraciiformes; family Coraciidae; genus Coracias; species Coracias cyanogaster. The sequence continues at coordinate 862 of JAVSBS010014285.1, forward strand.
AATTCATTCACATGTACTCAAGCTATTTTTTGGAGTACATCCCCTTTCAATAGGGTATAGAAAATTCCCATTTATACTTTTGAAAATCTTAGAACCATAATAATTTAAAAAAGAGACTGAAATAGTTGACATTCTTGATGTTTTCAGATAGGATTTTTTTTTTTTTTAAAGAAGCATTGCAAGTCGTCCTTCTATATTAATGAAGTAGGAAAAGGAAACCTTTCAAAACAGGTTAGTCTATGGAGTATCTAGTCTACTAAGTAGAGGGTTTGAAAAACAAATGCATGGATCTTTAACAGTGTATTTAGGGCCAGATTTTTAAGTAGTAATAAGAAGTCCAAGGGTGTGGATAGTGTGATTTTGGGGTTTTTCCACATGCTCTTATGCATCTGGCTCTAGCTGAGCCACACCTAGGTCTTTTTGCTTTAATTAGTATAACAGCAATTTATCCCTCAATTAATAGGGTAAATTTGTATTATGGCCAAAGATGTGTGTGAAATCAGATGGCACAATCTCTCTGCCTGCTTTCACCTTTAAAGTACAAATCTGTAATTTTGAGGTACCTATGTAAGAACTTGAGTTTTGCCTCTTTTGATTTTTAAGTATGTTTTTAAAAAATGACATTTGGTTTCCATCCTCCTATCGTGCCTGTCCCCAATCAACCACTACCCTTTGAAGGAGAAAAGACAAAAGCAACAAAGGAAAAGAGAAGCTTTTATCCTTTAAATCAAGTTCTTGTGCAAACCAAATAGATAATCTCAGCTTTATTTTGGGCACCAGGTTAATTAACAGTTTTCGTATCTATTGCTAACGTGGGCAAGAGAAAATAAGCTTATTAGGGTTACTGATTTCTGGTCTTCAGCTGCAGTGCTAGATGTATAAATGCTGAGGTGCGAGGTACTTCCACAACACGTGGAAGGGTAAGCAAGCAAGATGGCCAGGTTGGTAATTATGTGCTTCATTTAGAGCCTTACTGCCCAATTCTATTCCATTCTCTTGGTAGTTTAAGGGAAATTCTTTGACAGAGCACTGGTAGAGTATAGTAAAGGAGAAAAGTTTGCTCAGTTGGCTTAGATTTTGGCTGACCGGTGACTGCTAGTTCAGAGAGGACTGTAATGTCTGTCCCTTCCTAGCAGAGGTATGCACCTTGTCCTAACGGCGATGGGCCAGATGACTCACTGGTCCAAAGTCATCAGCAGCTTATGCTGGAACCACTTGGGCCGTGTTGTCAATTGTGATACGCAGGCAGGTCTTAACCTATTGCCTGTCTCACCAGCTCTGTACCATGAGGGTGGTGGAACACTGAAACAGGTTGCCAAGAGAGTTGGTGGAGGCCCCATCCCTGGAGACATTCAAGGCCAGGCTTAATGGGGCTCTGAGCAACCTGATCTAGCAAGAGACATCCCTGATGACTGCAGGGGGGTTGGACTAGATGACCTTGGAAGGTCCCTTCCAACCCAATGCATTCTATGATTCTGTGTGCGGCTGTTTTTCTAACTAGAAGTGAAACAAAAATTCAGATATGCTCACCTGTGAGAGCATTCATGTATTTTACACAACCTGTTGTTGGTGGGTTTAATATTTTCAGTACCTTTGATGCTGTTTCCATTATTTTTAAGAAGTGTGAATTTTGTACAGTGGGTTTGATAGCCAAGATGGCTTAGTCTGTAACCTGATCAGCAGTTGTAGAGCAAATACATTGATCTCTGACTTCAGAAAGCTGCAGAGCTCCAAGATGCAGCATTTGCTGTGTTTAGTACTCAAGTCTTAGAATCTTTCATTTATCCTGATGTATTGCCAGTGAAGAAAAAGGAATTCCAGTAGAAGTCAGCTTGAGGTCCTCAAAATACAAATGATTTACTGGTTAATTTAATTGACTCCTTTTTTTTTTCAATAATTTTAAAACCTCCACCCCCCTCTGTTTTCCACGTAAATGGACAAAATTCCTAATAAGAGGATTCACTAGTAAATTAATTGTTTCCTATTTCTGCACGCCACAGAGATGTGGATGATTTTAGTGACCTTGTGATTTCTCTTTAGGTTGACAGGCTTGAAGCCAAGGTTGTTGAACCTCTGAAAAGTTACGGGACCATAGTGAAACTTAAAAGGGTAAGTGGAACATCTGTTTTCTCATAGGGTACGTTCGGATGTTCTAGCCACTCAGTTGAAAACTTCTACTTTACACTGGGGAGGGGTTCTGATTTTTCATATTGCAGTAATCAGTCTAACTAAATTACATAGTAATACATCCAAATTGAAGCGATATATATATGTTGGAGGAAAAAGCTTTGATGTGAAGACAAGGATATTCAGACCCTTGGAGCACAAGCAAATGCTAAAAAAGGGCATTGTGGATAGAGTGAAACTTCCTGGATAGTGCAAATTCAGGATGTTTTCCTATCTAAATGGTGTCATTCATTTTATTGTTATTATTCAGCATTCCAAAAGGTGATTTACATGTAATGCTTTTGGCTCTTAGTCATCTATGTGCTGCCTTTAACAGCGTTTCTAATGTAGAATTGCATTCTACATTGAAGTTCATAATGTAGAAGATGCTTTTTGAAACAGAGAAATAGGGAGTGACCTGAATCCCTCTCTGTCCTGCAAAGTCATCAGGATAACCTGAAGACACACAAAAAACTGAGGTCTCTTCATTCACGATATTCTGCAAGTGGTGGATGTAGGGGTTTGAAATATTCCCACAAAATGTCCGTAAATTTCTTTCCTCCAGGAGGGACAAGTTTGAGACAGTAAATTTTAATAAGCAGATACTAGTTTATAGGATGAAAGTAGTTCTTCATAATACTTGTATATTACATAAAGGATACCTTCATCCTGTAAACTCAAACCTGTAATGTATGTGTATATCTGTATCATAATCTACATAAATAAAAAAGTGAAATGATCATTATTTGATGATATTTTACATATAAAAAACTTAGAGTATGTTCATCATGGTTCATTTGAGTATATGGTGGCATTGCATCTCAAACTAGCATTTTTCATATGGTTTTGTTCTGTATCTTTTCAATACAGTGAAGAACTGAGTATGGTGTTTGGAAGTTACTGCCCAGCTATCTCACTTGGTTGTGAGAAACAATCCCAAAGGAAGTGCCTCCTGCACTTGAGTGGTACTATGTGCGTAGTCCTTCGCAGAGTTGTAGACTATAGAGCCTGTATCAGAATTTAGTGTCTTAACAGTCGCTTTGAAACTCAATTTGTGAGACCTAAACTGACTAAGTATTCTATAGGATGTAAATGTTGAGGGTGGAAGACAAGCTTGGCGTGTTTGTGCTGGTTGGGTGGCTGAGGAGACACAGAGCACTACAGCGGTGCTAGGAGCTTCCAAAGCATGGAAGGTGCTGTCTCGAGGTGCACTGCCGCTGATAGCCAGGAAATGCTGAGGGCAGAAGCAAGTGAAGCCAGGTCATCCCTTGCAGCAGTGAACGGCATTTCCTGTTGTCTTTGCCTTTCAGAATGCCAGAAAGCGTTCCGTAATGTTTATCTTGGCTACAGTGAGGAATAGAAGAACATTCTCAAACTGTAGATGGGATTAACGATTTTATCAATGTACCCTTGAACTAAGAGAGTCTTCACTAAAGATGGAGAACATTAAATTATTTTCTAGTCCGCTGTCCATTACTATAAACTTGGATTAAAACTTCAACTGTCTAATCTTCAGTTATCATCTCTAAGCACTGGGATGTTTTTAGTGAAAAATAAAGTTTTGTCACTCATCTACAACTAGCACCCTGTGCTAGCTTTACGACTGCTTTACCTACAACTACATTGTATGTAGCTTCAATTAATAGTTTAAAGCCAGAGGGACTGTGAATAATTTTAGATTCTCTGTACCTGTCCTTTATTTCACCGGCCATTCCATTTCTTCTTGCGTGTAATTAAAGCATATTTTCCAAAAAATATCAGATCTTGGTCTGAAGACACTGGGGGGGAATGTAGGACTGTTTGTGGTAGTTAGTGGTTAGTTGATGTTTGTGGTGTTCTGTTTTAAATGAAAGACTTGACCTCATTTTTGTTTCTTGTTGTATGTTCCAACGGAGATTCAAGAGCTCTGTGATGCTCTATTTTTTTTCTGGGTGAAGGTATGTAGATGCTAGTAAACCCATTTTTCATTCTCTTCAGTTAGCTAATGATGTGGACCTTCATTCTTTCACCATAATGGCATTTTTCCCCAGCTTTGGAGTATTTTTAATTTTTTTTTCTCCACCCTTTTCAGTTTTTCAACATCCTAGACATGTATGTAACTGTGCCCTATCTTTGTACATCCAAGACTTGGATATAGCTCTACCACTGTGCCCTCGCTAGCACCACGTCTTTGTCAGGCTTTGGCTAGCAGAGAAGTGCCTTTGGTGGCTGTTGTTGCCGCAGAGCACAGAGGTAGAGAAGGGAACAGTGCACAGTCCCTGTAGGAATTTCCAAAGTCATTATGTGCTAGAAAGAAACCTTTTTTTCTAATGGTAACTCTAGTGGCTCCCTCAGCATTCTCAAATATAGTTTGCGTGAAAGTCAGAACCCTTTCAGCCACAGCATTAAATCTGATGGACTGATTTAAATGGGCTTGGAAAGTCACTGCTGCTACCAGGGTCCAGTCACTAAATAACACTAAACATGCAGCTGTGACTGTTAAATACAAAACTGCTTTGTTCTGTGGCAAAAATAAATATGTTTTTCTCTTCTCTTTCTTTACCTTTAATTTAAAATGTAAAGCATTTTTTCCATTAATGCTTTTCTTGGAGCTGCATGGTTTTCCTAAGGGAGAAAGTCCTTCCTGGCTGTCTCTCACATGGTCTTAAAGCTGGTATAAATTCCGTTTTGAAAGCACAGCAGCAAAATTAGCTTTGATAGGTAAAGATGCTGTTTTAATTATCAGAAACCAGCTCTGTGTCCCCAAAGACAAAGCAAAATGACAATCATATACACAAGGACATACAGACAGTAAGGCCAGAACAAGGAAGAAGTGGCATGTTTTGATCCTGACCTCATGTACACACTGATTATTGAAGAAGCAGCACTCTGGAAGTCGGCACACTTGTGCTTGTCATAGACTAGTGATCTGGTCACAGGATCACCGAACTTTCTGAAAAAAGACACTTTCTTGGTTGCGTGTCTTTCTGGCAGAAGGAGACCTACAACCATGTTAACATTCTGAAATTCAAGAAAGGAGCACAGGCAACTTCCCAAGATTATTGTTTTTAGTAGGTTTAATCCAATCCGTTCTGGAGTGGCAGATAAATGGCAACTGGTCTTGTTAGAGGAAATAATGGTTTGAGATGCATGCCCAACTCCTGCCTCAGATTTTGTTGACTGATTCCTTTGGGCTGCGTTTCTGCTTGTTCTAAGGTACTGCTGCTTTAAACTAGAGTCATCAAAATTAATGTCATTTCCCATAGGAGGGTCAATGGAGTGGTACATATCTGACTGACAATTTTAGATTCCATGTATGCCAAAGTATTTGCAAAACACAGGTTTTTTAGCATGAACAAGAATTTGACTGTGTTAGAATCATAGAATCATTTAGCTTGTAAAAGACCTTTAAGATCATCAAGTCCAACCATTAACCCAGCATGGCCAAGTCTACCACTAAACCATGTCCCTCAGCACCACATCTACATGTCTTCTAAATGCCTCCAGTGATGGTGACTCCGCCACTTCCCTGGGCAGCCTGTTCCAGTGCTTAACAACCATTTCAGTGAAGAAATTTTTCCTAATATCTAATTAAACCTCCCCTGCCACAACTTGAGGCCATTTGCTCTTGTCCTATCCCTTCTTCCTTGGGAGAAGAGACTGATCCCCACCTTGCTACAACCTCCTTTCAGGGAGTTGTAGAGAGTGAGGAGGTCTCCCCTGAGCCTTCTTTTCTCTACACTAAACAACCTTGATGCCCTCAGACACTCCTCACAAGACCTGTGACTTTGTTGCCCTTCTTTGGATACACTCAAGCACCTCAATGTCTTCCTTGTAGTGAGGGCCCCAAAACTGAACTCAGTATTTGAGATGCAGCCTCACTTGCTGATACAAGCCAGAATGGTGTGGGACTTCTTGGCCACCCGGGCAACACCAGGTCCTTTCCTGCTGGGCAGCTTTCCAGCCACGCTTCCCCAAGCCTGTAGCACTGCATGGGGTTGTTGTGGCCCAAGTGCAGGACGCAGCACTTGGCCTTGTTGAGCCTCATCCCATTGACCTCGGCCCATCGATCCAGCCTGTCTGGGTCCCTCTGTAGAGCCTCCATACCTTCCAGCAGATCAACACACCTGCCCAATTTGGTGTCATCTGCAAACTTACTGAGGGTGCCCTCAATCCCCTCATCCAGATCATTGATAAAGATAAGGAGAAGAGGCCCCAATACTGAACCCTGGAGAACACCACTTGTGAGTGGCCATCAACTGGATTTAACTCCATTCACCACCACTCTCTGGGTCTGGCCACACTGCCTTTTTTTTTAGCCAGTGAAGTGTACACTTGTCCAAGCCATGAGCAGCCAGTGTCCCCAGGAGAATGCTGTGGGAAATGGTGTCAAAGGCTTTACTAAAGTCCAGGTAAACAACATCCACAGCCCTTCCCTCATCCACCAAGTGGGTCACTGTGTCACAGAAGGAGATCAGGTTGTATGTAAACATTCTTAAATTGTCACAGGTATTCCTAGAAGTACATCCTACTTCTCCTTGGGAAATCAGGAGCAAAAATATCAACAGTTTCTGCCTTTTCTAGATCAGTAAGTTTCTCCTCCAGCTACATCATTACTGGGATGTCTTTTGTTCCAAGCGTATTTAAACACCTTGCCAACTGCATACATCACTATGCAGTTTAATCCTCTCAGCCATGGATTTTCTATGACACCTTAAGCTCTGTTCAGCAGTTTTGTGTTCTTTGTAACTTCTGATTGGTTTTGACTGCTTCCTGGTTTGTTTTTTTCTTACTGATTTTTTTGGATGCTGCTTGTTCATTTCTAAATGCCACCTTTATTTCATTGCTAAGCCCAGAATGGACCCGTCTTCTGCTTTGGGGATCTCAGCTTTTGGCCATCTACTATACCTTTCATGAAAAGCTGTAAATACATTTTTCTTTTTATCCTCACATTTTAAATTCCAATGTGTGCTACAGAGAGTTGTAAAAGTACTAAACTCTCTTGGTCCCCATTGACTTTTCTTTCAGGGGATCACTTCACAGGGTAAGATCTGAGAAATCTGGGGTTTTTTAAAGCACAAGTTTTGTTCATGTTTTCTAGACAATGCATGTATGAAGAAAAGTGCATTTTGTATTATCCTAGATCTATTTCAAACCCGTCTAAAACATTTTATTTCCAGGATGATCTTAAAGCAACTTTAACAGCAAAGAACCGAGAAGCCAAGCAGTTATCTCAGCTGGAAAAGACACGACAGCGGAATCCATCAGACCGACACATTATTGTATCCTGTATTTCTAGTGGCTATAAGAAATATTTTTAAAACTTCTGAGGAATTAAAGTGTTGCGCTTAGAAAGTAATAAGAAAAGAATGCTCTAGAGGGACTGTTTCCTATGTTGATGTTGAATCTATGATGAGTTACAGCTTATAATAGCTGCTTGGTTACTCCCTTTTTGAATGAAACGAAACTATGAAATATATGGTACGCAAAAGAGGGAGGCATAGATTGCATCAAGGAATTTGGACGTTTTTGGAAGTAAATAACCAGACAACTCCTTTTTACTTCTGTGGATTTTCTGTTCTATTGGTTTTCTCCCTGTCATTTTCATAGTTGCTCTGCTTCCTTGTACCTAGACTGGGTATGAGTTTCCTCCAGTTCTCCTGTGAGAGGAAAAGTTGTTATTCTGTTAGTAGAATACTCAACCAGACTACTCTTCTTTTCAAAGGACCGGTGATCCTGCCCAGTATACTATTCTGTATCACAGAGTGAAAAAAATAAGTCTCCACAGAACTTCCATTCAAATCTCCTAGAAGTTTCAAATTCTGAAGCAATCAGAATCTAGGAAATGCCAAAATAAAGGTGACCAAGGCAATCCTACTTCAGTCCTTTTAAGACTGTGTATTATGGTACATCATTTAAGTTCACAATGATGTGCTGTTTATTTTTTATTACATTCTAGTGTTGAGCTCCAGAGGGAAGCAGTCCTATTTTTTGTAGGATTTAATGAACTTTATTTCAGAAATTGGGATCTTTCTAGTGACTGGGGTGAGGGACTGCAGAAAGAGCAAAAATTATTGTGGTGGTCAAATGCCACTCAGCAGAATTACATTTTATTTTTGTCTCTGCTAAAGAATTCCCATTTAATATTAATTAAATCAAGTGATGTATAGAGTTCCTCATGTAGTGAAGACTGATAGATGTCAGCCGCAGGTCTAGAACTTGAGCTGTGATGCAGAGTTAGCAGTAAGGGGGTAAATGCTCACAGCAAGCTATTCTCCCCAGTGGGAGACTGGTCCCATTTTTCTCTCTCTTGGGTTAATTCCCTGTTGATTTCATGGGTATATGGCTGGCACCAGGCTTATTTCTTGTCTTTTTGCTAAGCTACACCCAAATGTCCTTCTGTGACTTAGTCTCTTGTAACACCTGTGTTTTCTGTAATTAAAACTTTGCCGGAAGAGCTATAAAATCTCCATACAGTCTGGTTTTGCATATGACCAAAGGCACAAAACGCTACGTATTTGCATTTTTAAAGTGCTAACACAAAACACCTAGTTAGAAGTATCGGGAGCAGGAATACATTCATTAACTTTTGAGGATGTATGCAGGTCAGCTTTTAGGCCTGGGAGAGGCTTCCCCATGTTTGTGACCATCACTGTTAGGATCCAGCAGTGTTATTTATTATCCAGTTCTGTTATTCTTGAGCAATCGTGATGCTTCAGCAGCTAACAACTTTGGCCACAGACAGCAAAGGATCTGTATGCACTCTCAGACTTCATCTTATAAAACATGAGGGCAGTACAGCTTTGAAAATAATACCTTACCAGATTGTTTTGAAATATAAAAAATGTGGCTTTCTACATCAAAATTGATTTTTTTTTTTTTTTAAAGGGTCTACCTAGGTGGTATTATTTATTCATTTAAAAAACAAAAACAACAAAAACCCCTCAGTCCAAGATAAAAAAGCCATCCTGAAAGACTTTGGTGGGGAGACTTGAATTCTAGCAAAGCTGTAACAAACTGTAAGTAATACCTTACAGCAGGAACCTTCAGGCAACGTAACGGTAGCACCATCCATGTAACTGAAGTTTTGAAACATCTGAGGTAAATACTTCACAATAGATTGAAAGCAGATGTGAAAACATACTTTTATGAATATTACTATTCTGCCATTTTTTTCCTTTACTAATATTTCCAGTCACAGGTGAGTGTTTCTGAAGAGAAAATACCAGACTGCTGTTGCGCAAGTTCTGCAAGTTGAGACACTTCACTCAACAACAAACAAAATTCCTTTCCCAAAGCACCTGTGCACAAAATCTGGCCAGTCTATTTAAGATGGATCAGGAAGAAATATTTGATTATCATAGAAATAACGTACTTGTTTAGATGTGTAAGAGCTGCTTATGCATAACTGTGCCTTCATGTATGGAGAGTGACTGACTGGAGGAACTGAGAGTACACAAAATGTCTTTTCTTAGTCTTTCCCTCCTGTGTTTTGGGCAAAATCAAGACAGGGAGATGAACATGTGACCTTACGTAGTACTAAAGATCATTACCAATTTTGTTTGCTCGGTAATGGCAGAATTGTTGTCTTATCACTTTAACCCTTTTTCGTAAGGAGATTGCTTCAAATTCTAATCCTGTAATATAAGGTTACATATTATGCCCTAGTTTCCATATACATATAATACTGAAAACTAGAGCATGGGAACTGGGCCTGTGGTATCCATTTCCATTTAAAAAAGAAAAAAAAAAAAGTGTGTCTATTTCCATTTAAAAAAGAAAAAAAAAAAGTTTGTCTATTGTAGAAATGGGAAGAAACCTACATCTTGATCATAGGATACAATTACTTGATCCATATACAATTTCCAAATCCCAGTACAGAACAGATTCCTGATAATATTCTCTGACAGAACCTAGAAGTAAATACTGTCTTGACTAGCTATGATGTTTGACCCGTACTGTATGGAAAATAAGTTTTGGCCCAAATTTTGCAGTCTTAAGTGGAAGCTTGTTCATCTTTACGTATTTTTGTAATAGTACACAGTTCCCAGACTTTACTTAACTAGAATATCTTCAATATCTTTGGTAATGTGCGTTCAATATCTATCTGGTAAGGTGCGTTTTTATACCTAATATATCCAATACCTAATATATCTATAGGTAATTAAAGTATGTGTCTTTGTAATGCTTTTTGTAGTAACAAAATAAGAAAAACTGGTTTTACGCATTAGAGATTGGTTGGTGTGTCCCCTTACCAGTGCCTCATTGAAAATGTTTTTTAAAATATTTTAATATAAAAATACTAGGACTGTAAAATACCAGAAATGCTTTTGGATCTAAAAAATAGTATTAACTCTATAGTCTGCTGATTGAGATACTTATGGGAGAAGTGCATTAGTTCCAGCTGCTGCTCTATTGTCTACGTAAATAAATTATAAGAACTTAGTAAGAGGAGGTTCAGCATGTGACACTGCAAAAGATTTGTTCTAGATCCAGCAGATTGATCTGTGCTCAAAAATAAAGGGAGATCTTTTCTGCTCGTCCACCGCTCTGGCCTCTGCACTCCTGCCCTCTCCTTTACACCAACTTGAAAAGACACCGTAACTTTTCTGAAGGGTGAAGGCTTGTGCTGGATGAACTCCCCGAAGGCAGGCACTGTGGCGTGGGCAGGGTGTCAGGGCCGGCTCAGGAGAATCAGCAGAAGATTGGAACAGAAAAAGGATGAGGCGGTAGGGCTTGCCCTGCTGGCCGCAGCCAGTCCTTCCTCATGTTTCAGATGAGTCACAAGGCTGTTGAAGGCATCTTTATTTGGTTATTAAGCTACAAACACATTTACAAATACAGCAACATAGATGTGTAGTATTTTGAAAACCCAGACTTAAATGTTGTCATGGCAATTAGAGCAAATATCTTTGTGTCAAATACAGGACTAACTTCACCTTTGTGTTACTTTACCAGGCTGAAAGCGAACTGCAGAGAGCTTCACTGGATGCAACTCGAACAAGTCAGCAATTAGAGGAAACCTTTGATAATTTTGAGAAACAGAAAATAAAGGACTTAAAAGTATGTGTGCTTGCATTTCGGTGTATGACATCACATTTCATCTTGTGTAATAAAATTACTATAGTTACTCTTTGGCAAGATTAGCAACATCTTAGTATTAACTCGAGCCTACATAAATGCAAATCTTGTGGTATTTGTGAATATTTAATAATCCAAATATCATGAAGTTTGCAATTAAAAAATCAGTTCATTACTCTTCCCGTTTATTGAATTCACAATTTTCCTGTATCTGATTGTTTAGCGTCTGCACTTTCTAAGAGTTGCTGTATTCTATTTCCCTGGTAGCTGCATTTGTTAGTGGAATATATACGGATTAATAAGAGCAAAATGAACAGAAATAGTGATAAATAATATATTTATCCGTGCTGAGATTTGCATAGATTACTGCTCTCAGAAGTGTTACTGATGCAGAAAGCATTAAACGTGCAGTGACTGCAAGTCATCAAAGTTTTCATTTCTCTCTTAATGTCAAACATTAAGTGGCTTAAGTCCCAAAGACTTCAGTGACTCAAAACTACGTGCAGTATGGGATCTCAAATTTAATTATAAAATTGCTGAACTGAGATTCTTGTGTATTGGGACTGGGGGGGCCGGAGGCGGGCAGTCTGCAGGGGAAGAGACAGACTACACAGGCAAGAATGAAAGATGCTTGAAAAACCCACGAGACCAACCAGTGCTTGATGTTAGAGCAATATGAAAAAGATTGTGAGAGTTCCGAAGACATCATCAAGTGGGTTTTTAATATATAAATAATATTCTATTATATATAATTATCTGTAAATAATATATATGTATAAAATACACAGATAATTTATCCCCAACCTCTTGAAAAAGATTGCCATCAATGAATTAAATCCACTGCCTACATCTTGCGAGTACACATCAGGGAGTATCAAGTGAGTTTTCAGCATGACACTTGATTCCTAACCAGTCTTCTCTTCACTTTTCAAGCATTTACTTAAGAATTTAGTATGAGATGACAACTGTGTAAGTGACAGCCCAGACAGCATTTATGTTTAATTCCTAAAATGCAGGTCTCATTACTTACTTAGAAGTACTAGGTATCATGCAGCTATTTGTATCACATACATACAAAGTACAGAATTTGGTAATTTCTTGTATTTGAAGTGGAAATGTACTTTATTGCACTAAGAAAACCTTTGTTTTCATTTGCTTTTAGAACATATTTTCTGAATTTGTAACTATTGAAATGTTATTCCATGGGAAAGCTTTAGAGATATATACTGCTGCCTACAAAAAGATCCAAAATATTGATGAAGATGAAGATTTAGAGGTAAGAGTGATTAAGATTTGCTTTTCAATTTACTTAGTACATAAAATAAGTTTTCACACTTTGAGACTATACATGTCCCAGACAGAAAACGCAACATATGTTTCAGGTTCCCCAAACAAACATACATATACCGAGCATTCTTTTGCACTTCTCTGGCAAGAGCGTGCAGGTTTATAAACTCAAGAGATTGTAAAAACAGCGAAGAACTGCAGTGGCAATCTAACCTTTCCCACAAAATACAGATAAGAGACTTCCTAAATGAACAGCCACTCCAAGCTCAGCTAATCAGAGTTAAAGAACATCTCTGCAGTGAATCTTGCTGTAAAAATGCACAGTAAGAGAAAATCTTACCCTGCTCTAAGATATTCTAAAGACTAATTACTTCAATCCTGAGTTTTGTTTTTTCTTAGGCTGTTCTAGAATTGAGACATTTGTTACCAAATTGCGTTTTTGGCCTTGTGGCAGTTACAGCTTCCTTTCAAGTCACTCTTCTCTTTGAGTTACAGTCTCTTTCCCAAGACATGTTTTTCAGTCTTTTATTCATTTTTGTAGTTCTTCTGGATGTTGCATCTTTAAACTTACTATCATTGAAATGTCTGTTGTGTATATGTGTTTGGCTTGTCAAGAAAAATAGATAATTTTTGGACTTTTTTTGTAAAACTTATGAGTCCCCCTTTTTTTTTTTTTTCCATGATGTAGCTCGGGATCAAGGATGGCACTAATCCGTTAGCACAAGACACACAAAATCATGATCCTTCAGTGACAGTCACATTTGAGACTGTTTAAACAACACCATGCCAATTTTGTACTATTCTTGTTTCACAATTAAAATATCATAGCACCAATTAAAAAATATCCTTTAAGTCAATACTTGATCTTTCACAACCAAATTTCTAATCTCATTTTAAATTTCCTGCTAATTGGACAATATTTACTTTCCATGAAAATATTGGCTGACCATAATTCTACCATCTTCTTTGAGTTTATTAATAAAGTCTTGCACAAATAGCTTTATTATTTCTAGTATTGGGCTGTTGGTCTTATAATTTGCCCATTTTGGCTATTGGAAAGAACTTGTAAATAAATGAGTCTCCCCTGTATTCTAAAAGTTTTCCTAAATTTTTCTTGAGCTGCACATCTCCTGAACATTTCAGATAAAAATTTTCTGATGCAACCGTGAGTGGCGCCGAGGACTTGCTTGTGAAAGGGCTAAGAGTTCATCTCTCCAAGAAATGGAGAGCCTGGAGGGAGCTGCTGGGGTTAGCTCTAGGTTAGCCTGAAACTCAGCCGTGTATGTTGGTGGGAAACAACTGCGCTTTCCCACTTGTAAATCCCCCCAGGTCTCAACCGTGTTTACTTTGACCACATAAGTGTGTTGGTACGTCTCAAGTTGAGCAAGGATTTTGTTTCAGCCAGAAGCGATCAATGCAAACTAGAGCTGATCCATCTCTCTAAAGCAGGTTTAACTGTCCAATGCTGCATTTTTGTTAGCTTGCATGCTGTATCACGGCACTCAAGTCAGCGCTTTCTTCCTCTGAACAGGTTTTTCGGAGCTCACTGTATCCACCAGACTATCATCAGTCTCGCTTAGATATAGTTCATGCAAATGTAAAGTCCCCCATGCAAAGAACTGCCTCCTTAAAATCTTCACTGAGGACAGTACAGGTAAGAAAAAAACCTTAAATGCTGCATCACTGTATTAAAATAGCGTCTCTGAGTAGAGTCTTAGCTAAGGTACCTGGATCCGCTATCGGTACGCAGTTCGGGACAGTTACCAAGGTAAAGACACTTCCAAGGGCATAAAGTTCATATTATGCTTTTAATAATGCAGCTGTATCATTTTTGTTTGAGGAAACAACAAAATCAGCTTTTAAAGCTGCATTGTTTACTTTGAAAAATGCTATTTCCAATGATACTATTTCTTTCATCAACAAACTGTGGTATCTTGCAGAGAAACGATCTAGGAGCTTACTGGAAGCAGAAGTGACATTCTTTCAATTAAATGCTTGCATATTCTTAGTCTCAGTATCCACATCCTAGAGTGTGGATTCTCTACCAGATCCTAACTCAGACCACTGATACCTCTTAGCAGCGGAGCAAACCCATGACCCACAGACCTTCCCTTTTATACTCTAAAAACTCAGATCAGGCAAGGAGAAAGAGGATGATAAAAATAAGTGAAACATGGAGAAAGCGCCACTGCTGTTGAACCAGCCACCTTGCAAAAATCTTTGACACTTGTTCGTAGCAGTAAACTTGCAGACGTTGCAAAATGGCTAAATTATTTTTTCTTTATTGCAGCCTTAATTCTGTAACCAAGATGATTCTTAACCAGTGGTTCAGTTAAAGACAAAGACGGCCAAATTTAAAATGTACGCATCTCACTTTTCTTCTTTGGATAGAATCATGCATAGATACTGTACTACTAAAAAGTTTTCTTGATTTCATACACACCATTAGCCCTTCTCTGCCTTCATCAGAGAGAGGATCAGTTATTACAGTTAAGTTATTCTGTTGCTGAAAGCATGAGTTGTGCCATCAGAAAAAAGAGCCCAGTGATTCGGTGCAGGAAGGCCAACCTTGACTTTCAATAAGTTGCCTGTCTGCTCCATCAAACAAGCACATTTCACATTCAAGCTACTTTGTAAAATGTTTACCCATTCCCTGTTTTGAAGCTGTTAAAAATCTGTTGCCATCTTCCTTGAGGACATCCTGTATTGCTGTAACACTGTTACCAAGGGTATAAAAGCATCTGTTATTTCTTTGAGGTGCCACACCTAGCTGTGTTTTAGACTCCTTGGAAAAAAAACAAACAAAAAACCGCACGTATGTACGCTGTGATTTCTCTCAGAGATGGAGCACAACTCCTTTGCAAGTTTACCTTACTCGTCTCCTAGACCTCTCTTTTAGCTATAACTTCAGATGTTAGTGTTCTCATAACTTGTCAATGGAATATCCGAAAAGAATGTGAAGTCATCTAGACCTAGAGGGAAACTGCAGTACATGTCAAAATAATGTCATCTTCCTGGGCTGTGCTGCGTATCTGCAGAGGAAGACTGTGCGGCAGAAAAAAGGGGTTGAACACACTACTAAAGCAGTCAGTGAGGGGCAGTAAAGAAGAGGCCGGCATCTTGTTCCATGGGCCCCCCACACTCCCCTTTCCAATTATGCAAATTGTGTATTTCATCAGGATCAGTACCTTGAATTCCACCAAGGGCTCTAATCTCTGGAACCCACCAAACATCTCACTAACAATGCTGCATTCAGAAAAACCTTCAGGGGATTTGCTTTACCCTTCTGTGGATCTTTTGCTCCCCAAGTTTTCACAAGTCTAGTTTCAGGCTACTTAATAATCATTTACTGACCATAATGCATTACTTTAGAGTTTTCAGTTTAAAGCAGGATAAATAATATGGCAAGCTGTTCACAGAATCCCCCAGGCGCTGGCACGGGCAGGAGGTCACTACCACAAGGAAGGGAGCAATGGGCAATCCTGTAAGAAAGCATGTCCCGAACTGCACTGACAGTACAAGAATAAGACGTGTATTATTTCATTTCTATGCAATTAGTATGATCGGGAGAGAAGAGTTTTCTGTGCACCAGTAAAGCTGTTTTTCATCAGGTGGCCTTGCCCATTGTGAGAAAACCTCTTAGAGGGCTCAGGGCTCTTTGTAAACATGACTATTGCAGATGCTGTTTTGCACAAGCTCTGAAAAGGTATTTTAAGTTTTCATGGCAATCTCTTATAAAACCCTTTGTTTTGCACTTTACTTGGCAATTTATCCTCCCTGATCCTTCCTGGTTCAGGTCGGTCTGCTTTATTTTAGACAGAACTACAGCAGAAGAGAATGACCTTTTCCAGGTATTTAAAATCAAACTTAACAAGTTTTATCCACGTGCATTTAATAGACTAAACTTCACAGCTGCACTCTACGACAGCAAAATATCCTTTTAACCATGGTTGGAAATGTCTGCATCGCAGGTTCCAACACTGCTCACGGTGTCAGACACGAAGGGAGAACTTCCAAGCTTCCTGTAGCAGCGCACAGAATGAAACACGTAGTGTAACAGCTCGAACAAGGGCAGCCATCACCTGTCTGCAAACTTAAAAGAATTGTTCTTCACAGAAAGTTGTTTATGATAAGCAACAAATTATCAGATTCCATTACTTTTTATAAAATTTTTTTTTTTTCAGCATGAAGCAAACAAAAATTAAATTTTCAAGTACTGCTATGTTCTAGCTTTATGGCAAAATACCATGGTTTTAAACTGCCTAATCTCCTTTCTCTCCTCACTGATCCAGTTTGGTTCTTAGGTTTGCCATCTTACCACCACCTCACTGCCACCAATGATAACATTTAATTTATTACTTAGTTAATTACTACGTGGTCAGGGATACTTGAGTACCGAGCAGAAAAAAGCCTTAAAGCTGAAATAGCACCTCTTATTTCAGGAAAGGGGGCAGGGGGATCTTTTATTCAGAAATCTGATTGAAGTTCTGCTTAAGAATTTCAGAAAAAAACTTGGAAAATGAGCCTACCCGTTGAAATGAAGCTACCTTAACAGGTTCAATCTGCAGCGCTCCTTCATCTCCAACTGCAAATCAGTGTCATTGTCTTTTTCTTCCTTCACAGAATGAAAGATTGCTGGTTGAGGCACTTAGACTCAACCCAGCTTCATCCAGTGATTAACTCCCTTTTCTGTGACGTTCAGACATTTAGAAGCAAGCATTTGCTTCAAACTAAATTATGTACTTTGTGAGCATCAACAAGACTAAGGATTTTTCTGCTTTCATTAGTTCAATGATTGCAGTTTGCTTTATGCACACACAAAAAACTTTTTTTACATACATAGCTGTATGAATTATGAAATTTCAGAAGTCAGTTTAATAACCAGCATTTAAGGACTTTCAAAATAGGGGGTTGTTTAAAAGAAATAAAATGAAGGCAAGTCTTGTCTTCAATACTGAAGTTTTATTATATCTCTGTATGTGAGAAAACTCTGAAAATATAACCAAAATTAGAGCTGCAGCTGTCCTTAGAGAACTGCTGAACCTAAAATCATTTTTCAAAAGCATTCCAGATGACTTGGATAACTGTCTTTGAGTTTAATGTTCCTTTTCCCATGGGGAAAGAAAACAAATACATATATTCTACTTTAAATTGGAAATGTTGCGTGGAGAATATATCTTCAATAGGAATTAGATTGAGCCCTCACTGGAAAAAAGTATAGATTGCAGAATCTGTCAGAGGAGGTGAAAGCTTGGCAGCTGGCGCTTAACATCTGATGAACCAGAAAGGGACTGCAGGAGAACTCTGAAGGGCAAGCACTGATGGGCAGTGAAAGAAGTTCATACATTAATTGAGACTCTTCTAGTAAAGTCTAATTTATTCTCAAAAACAACTTAGAGCAGCAGAGTGCTGGGTTTTTAATTTCACTGAAGAGGTTTGAGATCTTAAAGATAAATTATGCCTTAATACTCATTTTCAACCTGCTGTCTCAACAGCCAACCCAGGAAAAAAGCTGACTTACATCCTTCTGATTTTTAACATTAGTTTGATCAATGCATCGTTTTCCCAATCCTGTAATAGTTCTCAGGACTATGGGGATATTTTTTGCTTTTAAAAATCATGACTATTAATATTGTGTGCATCTTTCTGTTGGCATCGTGCATGTTCCTAACGGGTGAAGGGTTAAGGGATAAACAAATTCTCCCCTCCCCGCAAAGGAAAAATCTAAAAGTGCTTGGACTGGAAATGCCAACAGAGAATTCCTTATATTTCAGAACAAACGCTTGATTTACTTCTGTTGGATTTTTGTTCTAGCAGATTTCCAGCAGTATGCTAAGAAAAGATGAAGAAGAAGAAGAGGAGGAGGAGGAGGAGGAAGATGAAGATGAGGAAGAGGAGGAGGAATTAGATGCTGCTAAGGAAGTGAGATAACAAACATAAAGGCTTTTGTGTGTTAATAAAAAACTTCACAGAGACGGTATTTTTACAAGTCCAACAGGAGCAAGAATTGGCACTAATAGCAGGGTGCCAGAAAACAAATGACCAGTTTCAAAGAGTGGAACAAAATCTGATGAAAATGGAATATTTAAATGGAATCCTGTATTATATTTGCATAATGTTATACTTCAGTCATACTTGCTTAAATTACATGAACAGTGTCCAAAAACTGCACTGAGCTGAAAAGCAGTTAGGAATTTAAGGTTTTGCGTGTAACTTTGCCAATGTATCAGCTTATTCTCCAGCTACACACCTCTTAGATTTCATAAACTGTCTAGTTGTACCTGTCATAAGTGGTTTTATACATCCGGAAGTAACGGTAGTACTCAAGAAATTGGTTACAGCAACAATCCTGTTTGTTAGATTTCCTTTTGTTACCCACCTCGGATGGCAGAAGGCAGGGGGAGGTGAAGTTTTCTCCTTCTCTTTTCCTCAGGCTTGACTCAGATGACTTTTGATTCCTTTACACAGACAGAATGAACGTTCACAAATATGGGCCGAGTTCAGTACCTACTTTTAATGCTGCTTTGCTTTTAAATAAAAGTGCCTTTATAAGTTGATATTTTCTATAGTTGACACATTGTATTAGTTGACATGCTGTATATAGTTCAAGTTTCACATGCTTAACTCGATGATTCAGCTACCAATTCTATCAAACATAGAAGAAATGACACATTTTGAGTGTAATTTCTTATTCTATTTGGAGATGACAGTTATGCATGTTCGCATTTGAATAGCCAGAAAGCTGCTACCATGTTGTTTATCTCCAGCTTTAGCATCTGCTAAAGAAAGAACACAGGATAAATCTAGAATTTAAACTTGTAAATGAGAAAACAATCTTCCGTTTTAACCAAATATTCTTTCAGATGCAGAAATAAACCAGGAAGTGCATCTTTAATATCGATATTGCAATGCATTTGACAGATAAAAAAATAGGTTTTGCCAAAAGAGAATGTGATGAAAAATATAAATTAAAATGTCACAATATAGGGTTCCATTTTAAACCCAGAAAATAGTTTTACACAAGAATCACATACTACTGACATTGATCTACTGTTGACAAGGAGTAGACTACTAATGACCAAAACTTCAAAAGTATCTCGGTAACTCATTCCCACCTACTCCAGCGCGTAGGGCGCTTCAGTAAACGTAGGTGTCACAACATCAGAATTATGATGATTGCAGTTTCATATTCAGTGAAGTCATGCAGTCCATCTCCAAAAGTAGCAATTATTTCTATACTATGCCTTCAACAAGGAATTCTGAATAAAAACGGAGTGCTTAGATTAATACGCACTAGAAGACTAGTAGCTAGGGTACAGAAATGGATTTTTCTTTTTAACTTTGCAGCTTCAAATTCCTTCTACCTCACAAAAAAGTTGACTTTAGGAATTACAGAAAAACTTACAGAAATGGAGAAATATGATGTTGGGCAACTCTGTCCTGCATATATGATGTCTTAAGTTTGCATGTTGGATAGAAATTGTGTGACCTCAAAACTATAGAAGAAAATGTCACCAATTAAAGTATTTTAAAGACAGAAAAATTTAGAACATAATGACAGAATTCAATATTACCTGAAGATACTTTTGCAAAGATTTTTCTCATGGCGCACGAGCTTACTGCAAGACTCACTGTTCCGTCTGCTCATACGTATTTTCAGCTCCTGACACCCGTGTCCAGTCTTGCCAAGCGTATTTTGCCACACCACTGAACGTGCTGGCCCGTCCCTTTGGGACCCAGGATTATCTTCTTGCACTCACATACGTTACGGCTTTTCACACGCTGCTTCTGTATATCTGATCTTTATTACTAGTTTCTGATGACAGAGACTGTTCTTTAAATCATAATTTTTGGACAACAGTAGCAAAAGCAACTTCAGAGTACGCATAACTAAGCAAGTTAGCTGTATTTTATGTAAACACCACAAACTGCAGCATTTCTTTTGTTGTTACTTGACTATACGCATCGTATGCGTATAAAGAGCAATAATTCAAGCCACGTAATTACAGACTATCTCTGATTGGTGTTTTATACTGACAGTACAGTGCCTCCAAATCATTTAACACCTGAACTTATAAAATATTGTCAGGAAATGCTGTCACCACACCATGCACCTGTACCACCTATTCCGGCAGAAGCAGAATATAGTACCTGTATATACACAGAACATGTCCCAGTTGGGAAGAAAAAAAACCATAAATGCAACCAAAACATACTAGCACAATAACTGTCCTATTAACCTGCAGATTGTTTAAGTTCTGTACTGGCATCCCTTCCCAGTTTCCCTATGCTTCACGTCATCTCTGCAACACTGAAATACCTTTTGTCCTTATAGACCTTTAACAGAAAGCACCACTTTTTGGGGGCTATTCATCAGACATTTCAGATTAACACAGAGTAGTCATAAACTCTAATCTGGTTTTAAATTCAAAATTAATTAGCTATAGGGCAAACAAAAGAAATTTGAAATGCCTTAATTATGACCCCTGTGATTCTAAGCTTCATGACTTTTTTTTTTTTTAATGTATTCACTAGGGGGAAAAAGTTTACCATCTCAAAAATTAATGTTATCTCTCAGCAATTAGTCTAACTTTCTTGAGAATAGATGATGCTTGTTCCAAAAGAAAATCTCACACTTAACCAGCAAAAAAACTTACTAAACCTACTCCTATCATTCCAGCCTCCAAATCCTTTTTGTCATTAAAAAAAATCCACGTATGTGTACGACACCAGAAGCACAGGAAAAAGTTTACCAATTTATTTTCAGTTTTTGAAATCTATTGTGTGGTAGCTAGAACCTGAAAACCAACAAGTCATCTAAAGCCAATTAACTGGAGAGGTTAGCTGCATTCACATTCACAATACAGCTGATAATAGAGAAGCAAGAATTAGTAGTAAAGATGGTGTTAGCTTACAAAAATAATCACGAGTTTTCAATAGCATGATTAGATCAGACAAGTTTATTTTGAGGATTCTTACAACACATCTTTCTTTTCCCTGCAGAGTCTTCTGGTTCCTTGCTCTCTTTTATAGCAGCCATGAAAGCACCAGTTTGTTGGGTTTTATTTTAATTCCATTTAAATTCAGAGGAGGCTTCAGAACAGTACGCTTCTGAAGCTGACTCCTACCAGACAGCAAAAACGGGCATTTAAGTGTTCAGAATTTGAGTATTTGGCCACATTGTAGTTTCTTTCCTTACAGGCATCCACATAGTCAAGGCATTATCATTCCCATTCAAAATCCTTTCTTCCTAGCACTTAAAACAGAGGGCAAATAATATGCAGAAGAAATAAAGCTACCCTAGCCTTTTAAAAAAATTACAGAACAAAATTATTTTCTTGGGTTTGCTTGTTTCTACTTCAAACAGCTTACGGGAAGTTCAGTAACGATGACTGTAAATGAAGTAATTAAGGTTTGACCAGCAGTGAGGGTGACCAGTCACTGGAACAGGCTGTCCAGGGAGGCTGCAGAGTCTCTGTACCTAGAGCAGTTAAAAGCCCAACAGGCGAGGCCTTGAATAACCTGTTCAAGCTGACGCTGCTTTGAGCGGGGGCTTGGCCTACACATCTCCGGGCCCCTTCCAACATCAACTGCTCTAGCCCTCTGGGTTTGTTTTTTTTTGTATTGCCTGAGCAAAGGTTAAATAAAACAAGCTTTCATCACCAAGTTGCAACTGTGTTGCCTTAGTTTGAGAGAGGACTAAAACTTCCTAAAATTTAGCACTCCAAGTACTATCTTGTACAGTTGCAAAGTCAACAAAGTCCTTACCCACACAACCAAAGCTTCCTACTAAGCCTGAATTTTGAAGATGCAGTTCTTCCTCAAACAGGCTTTTACTTCTTCTTAATATTTAACTGCTGGTACCAAAGTAGTCAAAGCATTCTAAAAACTGACAGAAGCACTCCTTTTCTTACATAAGAAAATAACATAGCTGGTTGTCAGCTTGGTTGCCAGTGACAGATGTTAGTTAAAACTAATCAGATTGACCTGGAATGCATCCAGACATCATTAGCAAGTTAATATTCATATTAGAGATAAAACAAAGACCACTCCAAAAGCGCAGGCTGAAGTCAGAACTCTTGACCTAATTCCAACATTCATTTTCTGCCTCAAGGTACCTCAGTGAGGGGGGAGAAGGAGAAACCTATCCAAGGGATTAACACGGTTGTGCAGCCTTTGCAAACTACCTCTTCACTGCTGTGCTGACAAACCATCATCGTTCACTCTTTCCTGAGGAAGCTGCCAGCATCATTCTCACCAAGGCCCATGTATGCTGAGCATAATAGTGGAGTTCATTAACTAGTTCATTAACTATACAAGTTTTAAATAGAAGACACATATTTAATTGCAATTTCTTTATTATTTTAAAAAAGTTGCAAAGCCAACTAATGTGAACAGGAAGCTCTTCTTAATAGAAATGCCTGCAAACACGTGAAACCAAACAAAACCTGAACAGTTTACACACACACACACACAAAAAAAATAAAATCAGTCGTTTAATTTTAAGATAGCCTCAATAAGAAGTGTTATTTACTAATGCAGGTAGCACTGAATTTCTTTGTTTAAACCGTTTGTGTGGTCGATCAACCAGCACTTACATGTTTATTTGATGCAAAGTAATGGGACATGGAATTAAAGCAAAGTAAAAAAACCCAAAGCATTACAACTCCATGCCTTTATACCTTGGTGTGAGACATTCAGTGTCCTCCAGAAATGCTGGGCTCTCCTCTGCCACAAGAAGCAGGCACAATACAGTTCGCAGATCTTAACCGTACAGATATTCAACCAAGAGCTAAACAACTGAACTCGGTATTATTTACAACCGTTGGTGGAAACAGTTTCTTCTGCATTTTCCAGTCATTAAAAAAGTGAAAATAACGGTCAATACTGTCAAATCTAGAATGTTTTACTCTAGGGCATCTTTTCCTCCTTTACAGCAAGCTCAACTTAACTTTCCGTGGCCCAATTGGCCTATCATTCAGTTCATTAATAGCAGCCATCGCTTCCTCATAGTTTGTCATAGCAACGATGGCATCACCCGAAGGCAATCCTTGTTCGTTGTACTGTACCGAAACTGACTCCGGTATCACTCTATAGCCATAGAAAAAATCCAGAATCTCATTAGGAGTAGCTTTAAAAGGTAAATTTTTCAATCGAATAGGAACAACGCGTTCAGAACCGCCACTGAAATTTGGATCCGGCATAAATCTTCCTTCAGGAAAACCTCCCATCTTATTATTCCCAAACTCCATTCTGCCAAAAGGTTCGCTGTCCCCACCAAAATCCATGAGGGGAGGGGGACCTCTAAAATCCTTAGGAGGGCCCATGAAGTCCTCAGGGGGATGCCTAAATTCAGGAGGATGCCTAAAGTTTCCAGGGGGACCAAACGAATGCATGGGTGGCCCTTGTGGTGGTCCAGATGGTGAACCAATTGGACGGGAAAGCTCACCTCTGTCGTATGGGTGTGAATGACTCTGCATGTCATTTGGTGCAGACAATGGTACATTTACACCAAACTTCTGCATCTGGTCTTCAGATATAAGTCTTATTAATACCTCTGTTCCCAAGAATCTTCGACGATTTAAATTTTCTGCTTTCATAGCTTGTTCTTCAGATTTAAACTTCACTAATGCTTCTCCCAGCCCAACTCCTTTGTCATCATAGAGCAAGTAAATATCATCCTCATCAACATCAAATCTCGCAAAGAACTTTTGCACTTCAAGTTTTGACACATCAAACGGAAAATTCCTTACATAAACACAAATCTTAGGGCCGGAATGACCTTCCCGATAACTTTTTTCTGGTATGGCCTGTCCAGGATGATCTCTGTCCTGTGATCTTTTCCTCTCACAAGAATCAATTATTTTCAACATTGACTTTCTTGAAATTGGAAAAATGTAAACAGGACGATTGAGAAGAACCTTTCTATGACATTCCAAAGCAGCCTTATAATCTCTCTCACTCCTTAACACCACAAAGGCATCTCTAGTCCTCCTCTGATGCTTATCCATTAGAAGCTTGATTTGTTTGCTGCATATATCCAGACCAGGAAAAAAATCTCTCAAATCTCTCTTCTCTAGATTAGTAGATAGATTTCTTAAGTGTATGTAATACTCCTGGGTGGGAGATGAACGAGAACGTGTTCTTTGTCTCCTTGGTGATCTCGAATGAGAACGCTTCCTGGAATGCATGTAGCCTGAATTTCTTGGAGAACGATCTTCACATAAGAAGTGATCCATTTCATCTGGCACGTCTACCCTTCCACCATATTCAATCCACCGTTCCTCTGTAGATGGGCTAATTTCTATAAACCTCTGACCCATGTATTGTCTATGACGTTTAAGTCCTTCCAAGGCATCACCAGGTGTAGCGCATCTTACCAAGCAATCGCCATTGTTTAAACCATTGCGGTGCTTTACCAGAATCACTCCATCCACATGTATCCCAGAAAGGAAAGCACGTACTTCATCTTCTGTTGCAGAGTAAGGTATACCACGTAGAAATAAGTAAAGATCATCTGGGTTAAATGGATGAGAATCCTGTATTGACTGATAGCTCGATTTAGGTATACCTATGTCACTATGTCTTGTGCCGTTGGTATGGAAACCAGCCTCCGGATGATTTGGTGGACCATAACCAGGTTTACTTATTCCTTTTGGAAAAGCTGTGACTACATGTGGAATGTCTCCAACACCTGATGCACCAGAACCATTAGTACCTGTTCTTCTTGAGCCAGACATCATTTCTCGTCCCCCACGGTCAAATCGCTTACGGCTCATTTCTATGGTATTCTGCATTTCTGCCTTGCTGCTGAGAAAGAGCTCTATGCGCGAGTCCTTGATAAACCCTCCTGAACAGCTCATGGCACGCCGTGCATCTTCATCTGTCGCAAATATAATAAAAGCCTCCCCAATCTCTCCTCCAATAATATGCACACCTCCATCAGGAATATTCAATCCCAAGAAGAAACGACGAATATCTGCAGGACCCGCAACAACAGGAAGCCCCTGTAAACGGATGACTACAGCCATGCTGAGCTCAACCCACAGCACAAATCACCTGCAGACAAAAAGGTACACATGATAGCACGTCTTTAGTACTCAGCTATTACAGTATCTTAACACTTAAGAAGCTAGAGCCTTTTTAATCAATGTCCTTGTCTCAATCAAGAGAGAAGGTATCAAAAACCCCACAAGTTCACAAGAACAAGATTAAAACAAGAGTCACTGAAAGTTGATTAATCAGAACAATTAGCTACTCCACCGGCACACATGCACAAAGTCTATCAATATTCCCTATCCTAAGGGCAACAAAATCCACCTCAGTCACTCCTCACCATCCGTGATCCCTAAAGAACACCTAAAGTCTTTCATAGCATAGTTACTGTATGCCGGAGATCTCTGCCCAGTCCTAAGGATCAAAAAAAAAATCCTGTTTACTGTTTAACAGGACACTTGTGATGGTAACACAGGAAACACTAGATGATAAAAAGGAGAAAGGAAAAAGGATAACTACGTCACTGGAAAATGAAGTAATTCACCAACAGTGATGACTTCACTGCTTTGACAAGCTGCTCTACCCAGTGATCAGCTCTGTTCAATAAGGGATGTTCTCTCAGCGTTCAAAAAGGTTGTCTCGTTCACGTAGCCAGAGTATTAACTGCAGGAGCCACATGTACTCAGGAGAGCATATCCTAGTTCCCAGCCACGAGTCTGTGAGAAAAAAAGGCCACGTACGATCTTGTCACAATACTCAGTGAGAAGTGTTAAGCTTTTGGCAGCTTACCTGTTTCTGCTTTGAAGACCTGATAAATTCTGTAAAATCAACTTAACTGTGGAAAGAAAATGAAACATAATTAATGGCTGATATCTGCACTTCGCTTTACATACTGTGCTACACTGCTGCAGCTCATCCATAGCAGTGGCTAATATTAAAGCCAAGCATGTAACGAACCCACAATCTGGGATATTATGAAGAACTTCTTCCATGTTCCAAGATGCTATGCTCTGCATCTTTGTGTTTCCATTTTAGAAGCACAAGAAATTCAAAATTTAAGTTGACTTCTGGAAATGATGAAAACACGATGAGATTACTTGGTGATCAATTGTGCCACACTGAACAGTTGGAACAGACTGACAGTGTATCGAGGGGAAGACTCTCAATTCAATTCTTTTGAGTCCTTGAAAGATGTGTAAGTCCATCTCAAGATTACAGTAGGCGTCCATTCTTCTGAAATCCACCCGCTTTCAAAGTGCACAAGAGTATGCTACTCACCAGTCCAACACTGCACGTAACATACACAGTGAAGACAATCAAATGAAAGAGCAAAAATATCCAACTAGGAGAAACCTCAGGGAGTACTTCAACTTACAAAGCCAACTTCAGTATTTTCC
>JAVSBS010014286.1:0-20742 GCA_033124195.1 Coracias cyanogaster
GGATCCAGGTCGGACCCGGGGCGCGGCAGCTCTGGTCCCGCGGCGGGCCCTGAGCCCGCCGCTCCCTGCAGGGAGCGGGGCCCAAAGCAGCCTCTGCAGCCCCATCCCGCCCTGCCGAGGCCTGGGGCTGTGGGGTGGGGGCCGTGCAGGCTGTGCAACCTGTTACCAACCCCTGGAGCTAGCCGGGCCTCGTTAGCCCGGAATTCGTTAGTGCAGGGCGTGGGCCGGGTATTGTGGGTATGGCTGGGGGGGCTGGCGATGCCTGTCTCCTCCTCCTCCTCCTCCTCAGGCAGCTGCCAGCCTGCGGGTCACCGTGACTCAGCCTCCCCCAGGGCATGGGGGGCCTTCGTGGGCAGAGGAGCAGCCCCTGTGGGACCAGGAACTGCTTTGGGCTTATAGCTGAGCCCTGTCCCCGCCTCACTCTGTGCCTCAGTTTCCCCCTGAAGAGGCTCCATCCTGCCCCTGGAGCACTGGGCTTGTTGACTCAAATCATGCCCCTGACCGGCTGGGACAGAGCATCCTGGGGAGCATTACCCACTCCCATGGGTTTTGGGGGGCAGGAGGGGCCTCTGCCCCATGCACAGCCCCCACTGGGGCAGGAGGGCTTCAAGGAGAAAGCCTTGCACCCTCTGCTGAGCAGCCCCAGGGGGGCACCGCCTGTGCTGCAGCCTGGCTAATTAGGCTGCTGTCAATTACTGCTAATGACCAGCAGATGCTGGATGGTCTGGCCAGGACAATGCTCTTCTCTGGTGCTGAGGAAGTGGTGGGGTTTAGCCTGCCCCCAGCTCCGAGGGCCCCCTCTCCCAGCACAGAGAGGAGATGCTCTGGCACGGACTTGGCTTTGTGCCCATCTGGTGTGAGACCTGGCAAACTAATTTTGTGCCAGCTGCAGCCTGCCCCGAGGGCATGTCCTGATGTCCTGCGGTGAGGATGGGGGCACCACTGGCAGCACCCCCAGGGCAGAGGGGCCATTGCACCCGGAGCTCAGGGCACATGCTGGGGACCCCCTTCCATGGCAGGACTGGGGGCAAAGCCACCCGTTCACCAGGGAGGTGGGGGGCAGCTCTGCAAAGGGTCTTCCAGCCACCTGGGCAAGGCAGGAGGTGGCCCCGGGTGCAGGGAGATGTTCTCGCTCATTAGCCCCCAGGGTGTCTGGAGGGTCTGGGCTGGACAGATGGAGGGTGCTGGGCTCGGGGACTCGTCCTGGCCTCTCCCTCCTGCTTAGCCCCAGGGAGACCCCGCAGCCAGTGTCACCGCAGCCCTGCGAGCCCCATAACTGAGCCCTGACACTGTGTCCCCTCGCACACTGCCCGGCTCACTGTGACGCTGGAGCTGGCACTGCCAAGGGGCCCCTGCAGCGCTGCCACCGTGGCCCAGGTGAGACTGGCACGGGGGTCAATGGGCACAAACTGGCTGTGCACCGAGGCAGGGTGGCAATCTCCCCGCTGTGGGAGCATCCCCAGGGGCAGTGATGCCACAACTCAATGACGCCAAGCCCGATCCCCTTTCCCAGGCACTGGGCATGAAGCTGAGGGTGGGCAGCGGGAGCAGGGAGCTGTGGGTGCCAGGGGGGGAGGTGTTACTTTGCCTGCTTGTCCCCCAAACACTGCGCTGTGTCCCTGCCTTGGAGGGAGAGCTTGGGGCAGAGGGGTTCAGCTGTGGGGTTGGCAATTCCTGCCTATACCCTGCCCATGCCAGAGTGCCAGGAGGCACAAGACAGGCTCAGCCCGCCCTGGCTTGACCTGTGAAGGGGATTTAGCAGAGGAAAAGAGGCTTAGGGAGGGGATTGGGGTTGTGCTGAGCTCTGTCGGGGTGGGGGGGGCTCCCCACTCGGCTGCATCTTTCCTCCCTGAGCAGCCACTGCTGCGGGCAGGGGCTCAGAGCGGGGGACGCTCTATGCTAGCGGTTAGGATCAGGCCATGGGGCCAGGCTCTGGGAGCCCAGAGATGGCAGTGAGGCGAAGCCTGGCACCCCGGCCTCCCCGGCCACCCCCACCACGGGGGTCACCAGCCCTCCGTGCCGGCCCCCCAAGACCTTCTGCTTGCCCAAGCTGGCCGAGCAAGCAGCATCAGGTACCAGCACCGAGGGAGGCAAAACACCCACCGGTACGAGGTCCTTGGGGGGATGTGGGGTGGTGCAATCCAGCGAGGGGCTGGGGATGGTCCCCAGGGATTCGGGTAGCAGCAGCATCCCAGGAGCGGGCAGGATGCATCTGGGAGCCCCATCTCTGGTGGGAGCACGGTGTGTTTGCACCGTGGGTATGTGTGTGCCTGCACACCTGCGCCATGGCAGCGGGGCCAGGGAGTGTGTCACCACAATTTGGGGCCGCCTCCGGGGCCCTGCCAGGGCTGAGTGAGCCAGCCTGGGGTGCTGCCGAGGCCGCCCTGCTGCTGCCACAGCTGGTGAGATCACTTCCAGGTGACAGGGCCACCAGGAAGGTGGCAGGCCGGCTGTGACAGCGAGCGGGGTGATGTGCTGGAGGTGAGTGGGGGGCCCCACCCCCCTATGGGAGCTTGTTTTGGGGACCCACCACTTCCTGGGGTCCTCTGTGTGGGGTGGTGGGTGCAGGGCATGGGGCACAATGTGGTCCCAGTCCTCAGGGATGCTGGGAGGGATGCAGAGCCAAGTGTGGTGTCCCAGAGGGCTGGGGAGGTCCTGTGTCCCCACAAAGGAGAGGGACACCCTGTGGTCAGTGTGACTGTCACTGCCTGGGGGGCAGGGGACAGTGTGCCCTGTCCAGTGGTGCTGTGGTGGTGGGAGCCCCCGCAAGGTGGGAATCGCAGGCAGGTGGGTCGGGTGGCACGGCGCAATGCCATCCATCCCCACTTGTAGCAAACCTCATCGTTTTGTTTTCAACTCAGCCTGGGCAGGACAGGAGGACCCGACATGTGGGTGGGTGACCCCAGTCCATGCCTGGGGCTCTCGGGACAGAGGTTGGCCCCTCTCAGCTTGGGGACCCTGCCGCATCGCTCTCGCTGGGCAGGCTGGCGAGGGTTTCGGGCCAGCGCGGGGCGGCTGAGGCCGGAGGGAAGGTGGCATAGCACGTGCATCAGTCACCGGCCGCAGCGTGCCAGCACGGTGACGCTGGCAGGCCGTGCGCGGGGGTGGCCTGCTGCTCCCACGCCGCGGGCTCGGCCGCCTGGGCTCCACGGCTGAGCTCACCTCTGTGGTATGGCAGGAGGAGCCGTTGAGGGGCTGCCCCCGCCCAGGCCCCCCAAACCCCCTGAGGTGGAGTGGGTGCTCCCCGGGATCAGAGGTGTTTCTCCAGGGAGGGCAGGGTGGGCTCATGGCCCCTGCCCTGGCACAGTGACAGCCTGCTGTCACTCCTCTGGCTACACCAGGGTCTCGGGGGATTGGGGGGGGGGGGCAGGTGGGGGGAGCCGCAAGGGGGTCATGGGGACACTTCAGGGGGTCGGGACGGGGCATAGTTCTCTGTGGCTTTGACACAAGGAGTAGATTAGTCCCTGGGGCTGTGCCATGCCCCAGAGGACAGGCAGGTCCCCGGGGGCTGCAGGACCCCCCCCGGTTTCAGCCTGCTCGCAGCTCCGGCCCGGGGGCCTGTGGCCGGGCAGTGCTGGGGTACGGGCCAGTCCCGATGTGCAGATGAGGGGCTCCCCATCCGGGGGGAGGTGTCTCCCTGTGCCACCTGCCCCTGCTGGGGGCTGCGCCTGGTGCAGCGCCTGGCAGAGGTGCAGGAGAACCCCGGCTCCCTGCGAGTGGGTGGGAGGAGAGGCCTGATCCTGGGAGGAGTCCTCGGGCACGGCCCCCAGACCCCATCCCAGCAGCGCTCGCCGGGGCCTGGCCGGTCTCCCGGCCGGTCTCCCGGCCCTGTTGTGCTTGCGCCAAGGCTGCCGGTCGCTGCGGAGCAGCCATCTTCCCAGCGCATCCCATCCCCCTCTGCGGCGCAGGGAAGCGGGAGGGATGCTGGGGATGCTGCCAGCCCCAGAGCCCCCCCACCCCTCTGCAGGTGCTCCGAAGCGGGGTACGGTGCCTCCTCACCCACTCCGCTTGTCACCGAGCCCCGGTTGCTGGACGATGCTCCCTGCTCATCCTCCTCCTCCGCCGCCCGGGTGCCTGCACCGCATCCCCGCTGGCGAGGTGCACCGTGCCGGGGCGGGGGAAGAAGGCGGCAGCGAGCGCGGTGCTGGGGCTGGCAGCGATGGCACCGCCGCTCGGCTCCGGCAGCGGAGCGGGGACAGCAGGTGGGCAGGTGGGCTGCTGAGCCTGGAGGAAGACGGCGGTGCCAGGCTGGGATTGGGGTGAGGATGGGTGCTCGAGGGGCTGCCTCCCTTTTCCCATTTCCTCCGCATCCCTCGATCCCCCCCCCTCCCCTCCATCACCATCGCGGTCACCTTCACCCTCTCGCTGTTTTCCGGAACTGCAGCAACTTTCTGCCATGTGATCCCGAGCCCGGCTCCAGCCCTCGCCACCCCCAGGCAGGCGCCGGCGCCTCCGCAGAGCCCCTCGTTCGTCACCGCGCCGCAGCCGCCACCGCCGCCTCGGCCATGGGTGAGAGATGCGACTACCAGCGCCTGAGCAGCGCCGAGGAGGAGGAGGAGATGCTGGGCCCCCTGCCCCACAGCTTCTCGGACAGCACCGGGCAGCGGGCCCTGCGGCTGGGCAGCGGGCACCCCATGCCAGCCCCCCGGCAGGACAGCGCGCGGGGCGTGCCGTGCCGGCGGGTCAGTGCGGGGAGAGCTGGCGGGGGGGAGCGTCAGGGGGCACCTGGCTGGGCTTGGTTGTCCCCAGGAGGAGCAGAGTCCCGCTGTGGGGGCGAGGGTCAGCAGCTGGCATGGGGCTGGGGGGGTCCCTGCATGGCACCTCCCCTCTCTGGCCCTCGCATCTGGGCATCGTGGCATCTGGGGTGGCGTGGGGATGGCAACTCCTGCACAGCTGCGCTCCCGTCTCGACCCACGGGAGCCTGTTCCTTAGCGCTGGGGAAACTGAGGCACGGGGAAGCGGTGCGCGGCAGCACGGCTTGGCTGGGCCTGGCACGGCTCGGGGAGGGACACAGTGCCCGGTACAGGATGGTGGCCCTGCGAGCTTTCATCTGCATGTGGGGGTGTCACTGGGGAGGTGTCGGGCTGTGCATGAGGCTGTCGGTGGGTGTAGGGAGCACGTGGGTACATGCGGAGGGCGCAGCTGCCTCGGGCTTGCAGGGCGAGCGTTGGGCTGTCGTTGCAGTTAAGAGTCACGGAGAGGGTTTGGCCACCCGTGCGCCAGCTCGGGCAAGTGTGTCTGGCCGCGCGCGATGCCGGGCGAGTGTGGAGGCAAGGAGCGTGCCACGCCGGGGACGGGCACCCGTGGGCGCGCAGGGGCGCGGGCGGCCCCAGGTGCGTCAGGCAGAGGCTGAGGAGCGGGCCCGCTGCCGCCGGCTGCGCGGCGCCGGTGCGTTTGTGCACGTGCGGGCGGGCAGGGCAGCAGGCGGCGCGGAGGTGACGCAGGATGGAGGGCGGCCGCGGTTGTGCAGGTGGCGGGAGGCGCGTGGGGAGCCGGGGGTTGTGCCGCTGTGGTCCTGGGGGGCACCTGAGCGTTGTCACCGTGGGGCGCGCCCCAGGGGCAGCGGGGCGCGGGCAGGGCACCCAGAGGCACCTGCGCCAGGGGCCGTGCGGCCTGCGCCTCGAGAGGGCCCGACAGGCCTCTGTGGCTCCCCCCTTCACCCAGAGCGGGCCTGCAGGGGCAGATCGCTGCTTCCCCGTCGGGGACCTGAGGCTGTGGTATTGCATGCAGAGAGGGAACCTGAGGCACAGAGCCTCCCCTGGAGCAGGGAGCCAGGCTGGGTCCCCCCGCTTCCTTTTGGAAACCAGTACTCCCAGTGCAAGCACGAAACTGGGCAGCTTCACCTAGGGCTTGGGGGCGCAGGAGGTGGGCAGGGGAGGAGGAGGCAGCACACCAGCCCCAGTGGGTGCCAGTAGCAGCGGATGAGGGCAAAGCGTCGTTGCAGGGCAGGGAACCACCCGCATCCTCGGTGTCCCCTGGGCCAGGGAGGGGGGAGCTGGCGCGTGGCGGAGGTTGGTGCTGAGGGCACCGTGCCCGGGTGTCCCCAGTCAATGGGCTTCTTGTGCTGGGCGCCAGTGCCGCTGGGTGCCAGCTGGGATCCCGGCAGTGGAAGCCACAGGGGAGGCTTCTCTGCACCTGGGGATGCGCTTAACCCCCTCTCAGCTGCCTCCTGGCACAGCGACGGCCGCGGTTCGGGGGGGCCGGGCAGGCGGGGACCGCAGCAAGAGGTCACCGTGGTCATTCCTCTCTCAGGACACGGCTGTGGGCACGGCCAGCCGTTCTCCCCGGGGAGCCCGCGGGCGGACTGCAGCGCTGGGTTTGGGTGCCAGCCCTGCCAGGGAAGGGGAGCGAGCCCCCGGGTGCTGCTGGCACCCGCGGCGGAGCCCCACGGGGGCTGGCAGCCGGGCAGCGGGCACATGTGCCGAGCCAGGAGCTCCCCCCGCAGTGCCCATCGCCCTGGCGTCGTGCCTGCGGCCTCGGCTGGGGAGCGGAGAGCCGGATGTCTTCTCTCCCTCCCTCCCTTCCCGCTTCCTGGGGGGGAAACTGAGGCCCGGGAGTGTTTCCCAAGGCCAGGGCGAGTTTCCATGGCAATAGGAGCGGGGGTCCGGGCTCCCAGCTGCCGGCGCCCGCCGAACAAGGGAGAAAGCGGCACATTGATGGGAGCCCGGCCCCCTGGGCGCACGTCCCAGCCCCGGCCGAAAATAACCCCTCCCGGGGAGCGCTGCGCGGGCAGCCGCCCGGGACCGAGCCCCGCTGCCGGCCGGGGGTCCCCGGGAAGCGGCGCCAGCCAGGGAGGTGACCCCCCCAGCCCTGCCCTGCCGCTGTCCCCCCGCCCCGGCCCCGTGGCGCTGGGGAAGGGGAGGGCCGGCCGGGAGGATCGGGAGCCGGACGGAAGGAGGGGGACGAGCCGCAGCCCGTGTCTGGCCGACGGGCGCCCCGAGCCCCCCCCCGCCCGCGCCGGGGGATCGATGGGGCGGCCGAGTCCCGGGGGCAGCTCCGTAGCCGAGCGGCCACAGCCGGGGGTGCGGCGGCTGCGCTGAGCGGGGCTCCGCCGCGGGACGCTCGCAGCGGCGAAGGGACGCCGGCGGTGCCAGGGTCCGCGGCGGGCAGCCAGGCAGGATGCGACGCTTCCAGGCTTTGCACCGATCCTTCCCCTTCCTCACCCGCTTCCGCTTCTACCGAGTAAGTGCTGACCCCCGCCCCGGGCAGACCCCAGCGGGCCGTGCCGGGCCCCGCGGGCAGGGGACCCGCGGCGGGCACACGCCGGCGGCCGGTGCCCCCGTGCCCAGCTGCTCGCCGCGCCCGCCGTATTTTTAGCCCGGTGCCGAGGGCTGTCGTTGCGGTGCTGCGGCCGAGGGACCCGAGCGCGGGCGGCGGAGGCGCCGAGGGCCACGTCGTCTCCCAGGGGAGAGGAGAGGAGAGGACGGAGGGGGCTGCCCTGCGTGGGGCGCGGGTCCCGCCTCCCCCCGGCTCGGGTGGCAGCGCGGTGCCCCTTCCCGGGAAGGCGGCGGTGAAGGGAGGGGGAGCCGGGACGGCAGGCGGGGATGAGGGGTGGTGGGGGACGCGTTTGCCGGGGGCTTGGGGAACCGTGGGTTCCATCGCCTCCCTCCCCGCGCCCTGGCATGGCTAGGGGGGTGACGCCGGCAGCGCTGGGTGCCCTGTGCCTCACCCCCAGCGCACCAGGACCCCACCGGAGGCCCTGATGTCCCTGTCTGCTCCCTTCTTGTGGCTGCCCGGCCAGGTGCCACCAGCCATGGCGAAGGAGACCTGCCCAGCAGCCCGGCCCGGTGTGCGGGGATGCCAGGGGCTGAGTGGCTGTGCCGAGGGGGCTGTCCCTGCTGGGGAGAGCTGTCCTCTCCCTCGTCAGTCCCTCCAGCCGGGCAAAGGGAGCCTGGCAGGCGCGATGCCAGGTGCAGGGTGCCCCCTGTGTAGGTGCAGTGCCAGGCTGCAGGGTGCCCCTTGGCTAGGGGCTGCTTCTGGGCACGTCCATCCCATACCTTGAGGCTCTGCCCTCTTCTGTGTTCCTGGCGCTGCTGCGTGGGGACAGCCCTTGCTGGAGCAGAAGGGTGGGATGGTGTTTCTGTGGGCACAGCAGGGCAGAGCAGAGGTCTCTGCCCTGTCCCTGTAGGCTCTGCTGGTTGGTACTTCTCTTGGCCACCCTGCTGGGGACAGGGTCAGGAGACAAGTCCTGCTAGCATCCCTCACACCCTACTCAGGCAGCACCCCAGCCTTGGCCCTCAGCCCCTTTGGGTGATTCCCTCAGGGGGGGTGGGGCAGAGGGGAGCAGGGCACTGTCCCCCCTAACCCAGCACGGTGTCCCAGCAGAGGCTGAGCTGTAGCATGCAGGCGGAGGAGGGCACAGACTGGCTGCTGGAGCTGCTTACTGAGCTGCAGCTGCAGCAGTACTTCCTGCGCATCCGAGACGAGCTCAACGTCACCCGCCTTTCCCACTTCGAGTACGTAAAAAATGAAGATCTGGAGAAGATCGGCATGGGACGCCCCGGTGCGTACGTCCCCCCCAAACCTCCCCCTGTACCCCTGGCTGGTTGTGCAGCATCTTGTTGGGGAGTCCAGAGAAGCATGTGGCCCATGGGGCTGGAGGGGACCCCCACCCTATGCTGGGTCGGTGACCACCACTGTGTCTTGCAGGCCAGCGGCGGCTGTGGGAGGCGGTGAAGCGGAGAAAAGCCATGTGCAAGAGGAAATCCTGGATGAGCAAGGTAGGGATGGGAGAGTGGCAGGCAGGCAGGAGGAGCTGGACCGCTCCCCATGCTCTTCCGTGGTGCCCAGCTGCCCCCACGTCACCAGTCCCAGGGAGATGGGCAGAAGTCTCTCTGCCACCCGTGCCCTGCCTGTGGCATGGTCCTGCCAGTATGTGCCCCAGTCCTGCGTGGGTTCCTGGGTCATTTCCCAGCAAAGGACAGCCCTGCCACCCCAGCACTTGGGAAATTCATTCGCCTCTTTGCCAGGAAACCCGTCTGCAGCTAACGAGCCACAGAGCCTTTGCATCTCACCCCAGCCAGCTCTGTAGGTAGCAGCGCTTCCCAGTCCCCTGCCCGCCCCACTGCCTTGCGATGAGGGGACATAGCCTTGTGCCTGTCGGCTGGGGACACAACAGGGCAGGGGACCTCGGGATGCTCACACGTGCCCCTAATGCCATCCTGTCCAAAGCTGGTGGTACTGCTGCCACCCTGGCACCCCCTGGCACCTTGTACCCCCAAGAAAGGAGGGTGCTTTCCAGCTGGACACTGGGTTATGGCCTCTCCTTTGACTTGTCTGGGCTGGGACAAGGACAGGACACCTTTTTAATAGAACTCTATTTGGCCTTGCACTGAGCACAGAAATGCCACCTCCCACTCCAGCCACATGCCAGGCCTAACCACTGTGCACGCTGCATGGGTCCTGGCTGCCGACACTGGGATGGACCCCATCTCATGGGGCACATCATCAGTCCCAATACATCATCAGTCCCAGCGAGGGGAGAGGGAGGGAGAGCCTATTCATGTTCCTTCTGGGCTGGCAGTGGTGGCATCGCATATTCCAAGGCCCACGTTGCTGCAGGGATGTGTCACCACCACACTTGGCCCAAGCTGGAGGTTTCTCTTGGCTTTGTGCCCAGGCACATCGTGTGGCCACAGCCCGGCCAAGGAGTACCCAGGGCCCTCCAGCTACCAGCCTGGTTTGCCAAGGCTGCTGGGGAGCTTCTGTGGGGCTGCTGTGAGAGGCACAACCCCTTCCCTTCACAGGAACTGCAGCTCAGCATGCGGGCAGCTAAAGGAGCAGAGCCTGCTCCTGCAACCAGCCTGCCTTGGGTAATCACCACTTAAGGGCCATCATTAGGTTCCAGAGTGTACAGCCCAGGCAGGGCATTGTCCCGGTGCTGCTCATGCACAGATCCAAGGGCTTGGGGCATCTCTGCACCTGCATCTTGTCTCCCCTCATGTCCTGCAGGTGTTCAGTGGCAAGCGCCCTGAGTCGGAGCTGACTCCCCAGCCCCAGAGCACCTTCCGTAAGCCCCCCACGCCACCGCCCCCCGAAGCTGGGAGCCAGCACTCCCTCACCTGCCTCGTGCGGGAGCGGGACCTCTCGCTCTTCGAGAAGCTGGGCGATGGCTCCTTCGGCGTCGTGCGTCGTGGCGAGTGGTGCACACCTGCCGGCAAGACGGTGAGGGGCTGCTTGTGGAGGGAGGGAGCCAGGCAGTGGGACCACCCTGGGGGAAGATGCTTTGGGACTCATCCTTGCTTTGGCTTGTAGCTGAATGTGGCAGTGAAGTGCCTCAAGACAGATGTGCTGAGCCAGCCAGAGGCACTGGATGACTTCATTCGGGAGGTGAACGCCATGCACTCCCTGGACCACAAGAACCTCATCCGACTCTATGGTGTGGTGCTCTCCCACCCCATGAAGATGGTGAGTGTGGGGGGATGGGGCTGACCCTGATGCTGCTTCGTGGGTGGGTCCAGCATGATGGGATTAGCAAAGGCCAGGCTTGGTCTGTACCCCGAGTCCTCCGTTGACATCCCCAGTGAGGCACAAGAAGGCTGGAAACCAGCCCAACCAGGGTGTCCCTGGCCTGATTGACTTGCTGTTCCGTCCTCGTGGCCCAGGTGACAGAGCTGGCCCCTCTGGGCTCCCTCCTGGACCGTCTGCGGAAGAACCAGGGTCATTTTCTCATCTCCACCCTCTGCCAGTATGCCATCCAGGTGGCCAAGGGCATGGCCTACCTGGAGTCCAAGCGCTTCATCCACCGCGACCTAGCTGCTCGCAACATCCTGCTGGCCTCCAATGAGCTGGTCAAGATCGGGGACTTTGGACTGATGCGAGCCCTGCCCAAAAATGATGACCACTATGTGATGCAGGAGCATCGCAAGGTCCCCTTTGCCTGGTGAGCCCTGGGGAGGGGGAAACCTGGGGGTGCAGCACCCACAACTTCCTGATGCTTCATGTCCTTCCCCACCCAGGTGTGCTCCTGAGAGCCTGAAGACACGCACCTTCTCCCATGCCAGCGACACGTGGATGTTCGGGGTGACCCTCTGGGAGATGTTCACCTATGGGCAGGAGCCTTGGATCGGCCTCAATGGCAGCCAGGTGGGTGCACAGCAGCGACTTGGCCCCTCCACCTCACCCCATCAGTGCTGGGGGAAGACCTGGGACCCGCTGACAGCACCCCATGCTCCACAGATCCTGCACAAGATAGACAAAGAGGGTGAGCGGCTTCCACGGCCGGAGGACTGTCCCCAGGACGTCTACAACGTCATGCTCCAGTGCTGGGCACACAAGCCTGAGGATCGACCCACCTTTGTGGCCCTACGGGACTTCTTGGTGGAGGTGGGTGAGCAAGAAGGGGGACAGGGGCTGCAGCACCCCCTCCCACCTACTCTGCTCGAGTGTGGGCAGTTAGGGGTATCACCAAGGTGGGAGGCCAGGTAGCCCTGCAGGCTGGGAGGTGGCAGGCAGTGAGATGGTCACTGCAGGAGGACCCTGGGCACCACCTTGCCCTCTCCCACCCCAGGGGTGTCACAGTTGAGGAGGGGCTGGGAGTGGTGATGCTGTCTCTTGCCTATTTTGGGGGCTCCTCTGCCCTGCGTGGGGCTGGCCCCGGCTTCAAAATGGGGCAGGGATGGATGGGGGGGGTGCTTTGTCCCCTGTCCTCACCCCCTTGTCCCCCCAGGCCCAGCCCACGGACATGAGGGCACTCCAGGACTTTGAGGAGCCAGACAAGCTGCATATCCAGATGAACGACATCATCACGGTCATCGAGGGCAGGTACTGCACGGGAGTGGGGACAGGTATTGCACTGAGGGGGGGACACGGACCAGCTGCCAGCTCCAGGGCTGCCAGCCTGTGTGGGGACAGGGGACCCCGGGGAGGGGGAGACTGTGGGCACTGGCAGAGCTGTGGGGAGCAGGGATGGGGAACTCAGCCCCCCAGCCCAGCGCCGTGGGGCTGCCCCGGTGCCGGGTGGGGGGCGACACGCACACGGCCGTGCCCGCGGGCAGCACAGGCCTGCCCGCACCG
The DNA here is from genome assembly GCA_033124195.1 of Coracias cyanogaster. NCBI lineage: Eukaryota > Metazoa > Chordata > Aves > Coraciiformes > Coraciidae > Coracias > Coracias cyanogaster. The sequence goes on from JAVSBS010014286.1 coordinate 12,016, forward strand.
TCTGCCCCCGCTGACTCACCCCACCGTGCCTGTGGGTTTGCCCCGGCCTTGCCCCGGCGCCGCTCCCTGCTGATACCGGTGGGGATGTGCCACCAGCACCCGGGGACAGCTGTCACTGTGTGGGGAGAGGCACTGGGGGGCTCGGTACCACAGTGGGCATGACCTGTCACCCCCTGCGCTGTGGGCTTCACTCCCCAGTCCCTGCTGGCCACCCTGGGGCGCAGCCACCCCCCTCCACCGCCCGGGGGAGCCGCGAACTGGGGGCACCTTTGGTCCCCGCATCCCCATCCCAGGATGTGCCCGGTCCACTCCACCTCGGGGACAGCGGGGACCCCCCAAAGGAGCTCGGTGTCCCATGGCTCCGCTGGCACACGGGAGGCTGTCCCCCCACCCCCAGCCCCGGGGGGGTGATGAGGAGGAGAAAGGCCCTGTGCTTCCCCCCTCCCCTCTCCCCCGTCCCGGGGCCGGCTCCCCGCCGTTAGTCACGGCCCGGAGGTGAATCAGGCCGGATTTGTGTGTCTGCAGGGACCGGCTTTCTCCCGGGCCGCCGCCGCCGCCAGGGATGACTCTTGCCCAGGGTCTGGCGGTTTAATTGCAGGGAGGGGAGGGGAGGGGAAGGGAAACGGCGTCGGCGGAGGAAGGGAGGGAGGGAAGGAGCGGCGGAGGGCGGCGCGGCCGCGCCAGTGCTCCTGCATCGTCCCCGCCGCCGCATCCCGGCCGGGCCGGGGTCCCGCTCCCGCGCCCCCCGCCCCGCCGCCGGCCCCAGGTGAACCACAGAGGGAGCGGGACGGGGGGGTCGTGGCCGCGGCCGCGCTGGGGGGTGCCGATGGGCTGGGGAGGGCCGGGAGCGCGGGGGAGCCGCGGCGCAGCCTCCCCTGCCTCGGTTTCCCCAGTGCCCCCCCCGTGGGCACGTTTTGGGGGCGCTGGGTCTGGGGTCTGCAGCCGGGGAGGTGGCGGGAATCCCGGCGGCTGTCGGTGCTCCCAGAGGGGAGCCCCCTCCCCGTGCCTCAGTTTCCCCCCGGGGCGGCTGCCCCCGCCACGCTGCCGGCCGGGGGTGCCCGGGCAGGGAGCGGAGGGGGGGCGGGGGGGGCTCCTCCCAGGGGCTGCATCCGGCCCCGCCGAGGCCGCCCGAGGCACTGTAAACAACCCCCCACCCCTTTTCAAGCCCCTGCCTGTCGTTCGGCGGGCGCCGGGCGTGCGTACGTGTGTGTGGGCAGGGGCAGGGACCTACCTGAAAGCCCCCCGGGGACCCAGCCGGCCGCGGGTGGGGGGCTCTCGGGAGCGGGGGGAGCCAAGGCCAGAACCAGAGCGGGTTTGGGCCGGGGGTCCGAGCACGGATCCGGCGGGACGAGGCTGAGAGAGGCGGGGAGCCGAGAGGCCGGCCCGCCCACAGCATCCCTCCGGCGGGATGCGTCGGTGCCGGGGCGCCGGGAGGAATGTCCCGGGGAGGGGACCCGTCCCCCTGCCCCCCGCCCCCGGCCCGCGGCGGGTGAGGGCGGCTGCCCGGTCCTGGCCGGGCTCTGCCCGGGCTCTGCCGAGGTGTCCCGGCGCTGAGTAAGGCGGCTGGCTGGCGGCGAGCGGGGACGGTAAACAGGAAAAGGGCTGAGCTGGTGGCCGGGGGTGACTCACAGGTGACTCCAGGAAACCGTGGGGCCCGTGCCAGGCAGCCCCGCCGGGCTGGCACCGCTCGCTGGCACCGCTCGCCGCCCCCTGCCCGGTGCGCGCCCTGCCCGTGGGCAGCGGGGCCACCTTGGGCGGCCAGGACATGGTGGGAGCGGCGGGAGGGACGGGGGTTAGGGTCGGAGCCACCCCACTGATTTGGCTCAGGCTGCGCGGGGGAGCCCCCTTGGGTACCCTTCCCTGCATCCTCCCCGTCCCTATCCCCCCCACTTCCCTGGGCAGAGGGACCACCCTGTCCCACACTGGAGGTGGCCACATCTTGGGGCAGGCAAGCGGCTCCTGGCCAGCTCCAGGGGCACGCTGGGTTCTCCCGAGGACCAGTACGCTGGCCACCGTACTCACATGGCCATGGGAGGTTTTGCAGCTTGAGTCCTCCAGCCTGCCTGCCCGTCTCCCCCTGCCCACGCCAGCCTGCACAGGACTTGCCGATGACATAGGAAGGGAACAAGGGAGATTCCCCCAGCCCCCTGTCCCCCTCTTTGGCTCTCCTAGTTTCCCCTGCTGGACTGAGATATTTGAGGGTTCATCATCAGACAGCATGCATGTCCCTTGTGCCATCCCTGAGTGTGTGGGGCACAAGCGGACCAGCGGTGAGCACCTTGGTGCAGGCATCACCCCAGGGCTCCTGCATAATTTGGGGCAGCTGGGAGGAGGAGGAGGAAGGGGCGCATCTCTTTGGGTGCAAATGGAGAGCTTTGTTCCCCAGCACCTCCAGGTGCAGGGGCCATGCAGGGTAGGAGGTGGAGCACGCTGCCATCGTAGGGTTGGGATCCTGGGCGACTGGGTTCCCCTCCCATTGTGCCACTGCCTGCCGGTGTGGCCTTGGGCGAGTCACCTCTCTTCCTCCCCGTCAGTGTGGCAGGCGCGTGTCCCCCTCCCATCCCCTTGTCGATAATGAGGTCCTTTTTATTTCTTAGGGCTGAGAATTACTGGTGGCGGGGTCAGAATAAACGGACCCTAAAAGTGGGCCAGTTCCCCCGAAACACGGTGACCTCGGTGGCAGGGCTGTCAGCCCACGACATCAGCCAGCCGCTTAAAAACAGCTTCATCCACACAGGCCATGGAGACACCAACCCGCAGCACTGCTGGGGGTTTCCCGATAAAATTGATGAGTAAGAAACTTTCTGTCTTCTCTGCATCCCCTGCCTGCTCCCTGCCTTCCCCGCTGCCTGCCAGGCACGGGAACAAGCTGTGGCTTGGCTGCCCCCCTGCCCCTTGAAGCATCTCTTTCCCCCTTGCTGTACTGGGGATGGTGGCTCCGGGTAGGGTCCTTGCGGCTGTACTAACCCCCTCGCCTCTTTGTACTAATGGGGTCGGGGACGTGGAGGGCTGCTGTGCTTGTGGGGGGCTGTCCCAGGAAGGAGGAAGCACCTTCTCCCAGCCCTGCAGCCCCTCATGGCTGTCCCAGGGCACGAGGACTTCAGTAAGTGCCACCCCAGAGGTGGCCACGATACCCCAATACTTTTGGGGTGTCCTAGGGCTGCTAAACCTGCACCTTTCGGTGCCTGTGTGGAGGGGAGCCACAGCAGGGCTGCAGCCCGGCCCCATACTTTTAATGGCGTGAATTGTCTTTAAAAGTAAAATATGAAAAAAGAATCCACCAAAATGCTCTTTTTCCCCCATGCTTTGTCAAGAGAGACCGCAGTTGGTCTGCAATGGGAAGGGGGGCTGGGTGCCCGCACCCCAGGGTGCTCCATTCCCCTTGCCAGGTGGGACTGGCCATGCCCAGTGTGGGTGCTGGGCATCAGGTGGAGATGAGCATGGGGCGTGGGGAGGTCTCTGCCAGCACTGGGCTGGGGGATGTGGGAGGGCTGCGTGTGTGGAGCAGGATGGGATTTCAAAGCCTGGAAAGCTCCTGCTGGGTAGAGCCAGCTCCTGCACCGGACTCAGTGCTGTCCCATGGGATCGTGATTCCCACCACCGTTGGACATCGCAGCGCCGGGACAGCTGTGCTGGTGCCCTCAGTCCTGGCCTGACCCCCGGCACGGTGCCACGGGCTGTGCCGGCGGCCCTTGGCGGGCTGAACCGAGGCGCCGCGCACGCGGCCCTGGCTCGTGCCCCGGCAGGCCTCCCCGCGCCCCGCTGCGTGGGCACGGGCGCCGGGTACGTGCCGCCCGGGCTGCCGAGAACGCACCGAGCTCGGCACACGCCCAGGCCTTCGGGCTGCGCCGGCTCCTGCCGGCTCCCTGCCTCACCGCACCTGGCTTGCGACGGCTCGCCCAGGCCTCCCGGCACCCCACCGGCGTGCTGTACCGGGGGGCCGTGCCCTGGGCAGCAGCACCCCAGTGCTGGGAGGGCGTCCCAGGCACCACACCCCGCAAAAGTACCTTGGGCACAGTGCTCTGTTTGCGATCTCCCGAGTACGGCACATCATGTACGTGGAGCTGGAGGAGGGTGGGTGGCACTGGGATGACGCTGGGCTCTGCTGTAGCACCAAAAGCCTCTGGGGTGTGGTGCCCTGGCACTTGGAGAGATAGTGCTCACTGGACCATGGCATGTGGTGGAGGTGCTGTGGGGTGTCCTGAAGGACGATGGTGTGGGAACAAGGGGTCCCGCGTGGCCCTGCTGACCCCAGGTGATCTCCTCTCTCCTCACAGGCTGTACCTGGGAAATCCCATGGACCCTCCTGACATTTTAGGTGTGGACCCAAGCGCTGCCAGACCAACTCAGCTTCCAGGCAGGGCTAAAAGTGAGTGGCTTTTCTCCTTCCCACTGCTCAAAGTCCCCATCTCTGTGCCCTGCTGCCAAGGTGATGGGCTGGACCCTCTCCCTTCTGTCTCTGCTGCCACTTGCTTACCGCAGATGTAGGGGAAGCTGGGGCAATAGGACACGTCACCTGGCCACGTGCCACTGCCAGCAGTGTGGGTGGCCGGTGGCTCTGCCCAGCTGGGCTCTGCCCAGCTGGACTCTGCCCTGCTGCCCCATCGTCCAGGTCCCTCGTCCCTCCCACGGCTGGGCTCCCCAGTGCGGGGGATCTCAGCAGAGCCACCATGGGAAGGGAGCTCAGACACTGTATGTGTGCTGCAAACCCCTAAACCTGCAATTTTCCCTTGGGGAGCTTCCCACTAGCATCCTCCCCATGCCCCACCAGTGACGGGGGACAGGACGAAGCACGCGCCCCACTAACAAGCGCCCCGGCTGCCGCTTGCTCCACGTGCTCATCCCTTGCCTCCCCTCCTCTCGGGCTCTCTCTTGTCCCACAGGGCAGCCGCCTCCGCGCCCGCCTCAGCCTGCCGTCCTGCTCACCAGTAAGTTGGGCTTTTTCGGGTGCTGCTGCTCCTCCTTTGTGTCGCCTTCTATTCTCTCTTGGCTCCTTTCACCTCCTCTGCCCACCCCCGGTACCTCTGTGCACCTCTGGGTGGTGGGGACACAGATTTGGAGCAGGGTGGCCAGCCTGGGGCAGGGACAGGTGCCCAGGGTACCCCTGCCCCTCCCCACCCCCCAACACCCAGCCCTGGTGTGTGTCGCTGCACCCAAGGGGCTCGCAAAGGTACCTGAAGCTATGGGCAAATTTGGGGGCCTGGAGATGCAGGTGTCCCCGCTTTCCACCACAGGGATGGGTGCTGGGACCCTCACCATCCCTCTTCATGTGCTCTTAGAGCCCTGCTATGACCCAGTCGCTGAGGAGGAGGACACTCTGCCAGGGGGTCTCCGGAAGCTCTGCCTGAAGAAGCCAGGTGCAGGGAAGGGTCTGCGACCGGTCAAGCCATCGGCACGTGTACCGGCCACCAAGGTGGGCGAGCGGCAACCTGGCCGGCCGCCAAGCGAGGGATCAGGAGGCAACGAGGTGACTCTCATTGATTTTGAGGAGGAGGTGCCCCAGGGTAGTCCCTCACCGGTGGGGGAGCTGACAGCCCCATCATTGGTTAAGCTGGCCATGGAGGCCTTCTCCTTGCTGGACAAGACCCCGCCACAGAGCCCCACACGGGCACTACCCCGGCCCCTCCATCCCACACCAGTGGTGGACTGGGATTCCCGCCCCTTGCCCCCACCACCTGCCTATGATGACGTGGCACAGGACGAGGATGACTTTGAAGTCTGCTCCATCACCAGCCCCCCGAGCCGCCGGGGCAAGACCAACTATGGCTTTGTGGACGAGGGCGAGCGAGCACCAGCACTGGAGGACAACCTCTTCCTGCCCCCCAAGGAGACCAAGCAGCCCAGCCTGACGCAAACCACTGAGCTCTTCGAGGAGCTGCAGCAGGAGTGCATGAAGAGGCTCAACGTCCCACTGGGACCAGCTGCCCCCACTGACGACAAGCCCCAAATTCCCCCCCGTGTCCCCATCCCACCCCGGCCCATACGCCGCAACGAGCCTGGGCGCTGGTCAGGGGAGCTTTCCCCGGCTTCGGGCGGTGAGGAAGACCGGCCACCCCAGATTCCCCCCCGGGACCCACTGTCACAGCCCACGTCCCGGACACCCAGCCCCATGGCCCTGCAGGTGGGCTCCCCCCAGCAGCGTGCCGCCCTCTGCTCTTGCCTCTCCACCTCGCCAGGGAAGCCCATGCCCACCACGCAGAGCTTTGCCCTTGACCCCAAGTACGCCACCCCCAAAGTCATCCAGGCGCAGGGCAAGGACTGCTCCAAGGGACCCTGCATCCTGCCCATTGTGAAGGATGGGCAGAAGGTCAGCAACACCCACTATTATCTGCTGCCCGAGCGCCCTGCCTACCTGGACAAGTACGAGAAGTTTTTCAAGGAGGCCAAAAGCCCTGAGGAGGTGCCAGCATCCCGCCTGGTCACCACAGCCACTGTCCGTCCCATGGTGCAGCAGCCACCACTAGACTGCAAGGCCAACTTCTCCTCTAACAACAGCAACCTTGGGCCCAAGTGCCTGGTGAAAGCCTCCTGCAGCCTCCAGAAGATCGTCTACGATGGGCCAGATGGCTGCCGCCCTGCCGACAAGATCCGGCTGGTAAGTGGCATCCCTGGCATCCACTGGCAAGAGGGGACATGGTGGCCTGGTGTCACTTGGGCAAGAGCCATCCCCACCCTGTGCCTTGGTTTCCCCAAGTTCAACCCTGGGGGGTTGGCTACAAGGGTTCCCCAGATGTGCTGTGGGACGTGTCACTGCAACTCCAAAATGGGGATCGCAGGATGTTTTAACCTAAATTAACCCTACCCACGGCCCCAGGGAGTCGAGGGCGGAAGGTGCCTGTCACTGTGGTCCCCTTGAGCTCTCTGGGCTGGGTCTGTTGTGGTCAGGATTCTGCACCTGAGCCCAGGAGAGGCTGAAGATCCCACGGATGAGGATGAGCTCTGGGCTAACGGTGCTCCCTGGGGACAGGGACAGAGCCAGGGTAGGGGCAGCCCCAGTGTCCCCTGGTTCAGCCACAGGCTCCCCGCTGCTTGAGGGTGGTGGCAGGTGCTGACCACAAGCTCCCCGCAGGTGCAGGATACTGTGCATGGTGTGACCACCGAGGAGTGCCAGGCAGCCCTGCAGAACCATGGCTGGAGTGTCCAACGAGCCATCCAGTACCTGAAGGTACCACACACCCCTGTTCCCCTGCCCCAGCTCCTGTGAGAGTGGTGGCGCCCCTGTCACCCCCCTTGCTGTGCCCTGTCCTCTTGCAGGTGGAGCAGCTCTTCTGCCTGGGGCTGAAGTCCCGCGTTGAGTGCCACCGGGTGCTGGAGATGTTTGACTGGAACCTGGCCCAGGCCAGCTCCCACCTCCTTGATCCCTACAGCACCTCCCGCCAGAAGTAGGCACATGGACGGTGGTTTTTTTGGGAGGGGGTCCCCATGCCATATTGCTCATGGCCAGCTGGCACCGTCACCCCTCTGAGCTCATGTCCTCTCCTCTCCTTACAGGCGATGACAGTGGGGATGGGGCGAGCTGTGTCGGATCCGGAGCAGGCATCTCGCCGCAGGGCCACCTCCCCTGTGCCCACCTCCACCAGTGGAACCTGCTGCTGGACTCTGAACTGAGCCCCTGCCTGGGGAACAGGAAGGGGACCCTGCCCAGCACCCCAGACTTTGCCAGGGTGCCTGCACCCTGGCTTCAGCGGTGGGCTCCGTCCCCATGCCCCTTGTTGAATTGTTTTTGTAAAGAGAAATGTAATTTTAATATATATATATTATATATATAAAAATATTCTATGGAGAGGAGGAGGGTGCCTGTGGCCATCTGCCAGGTTCATCCCTGCCACGTGCAGGGACAGGCCATGTCTGCGTGGGGGCCGGTTCCTCCCTGCAGGCAGCCAGGACATGCAGGACTCACTGAAGGGATGGAGAGCCTGGATGCAGGGTGCCCAGGAGGGGATGCTCGTGTGCCGTGGTGCCCAGCAGGTGCTGGGGATCCCCAGGGAGCTGTTCAACACAGGCACAGAGATGGCTCCCAGGCTGTTTTGGGGTGTACATGTCACCCTGTCCGCGGCTGCTGGAGTTAGTCACGTGCTGTCCCACCCTCAGGCCCAAAGCTTGAAGACTGGGCTTGGTTTTGCCCACACCAAGCAGGCAGTGATTGCCCACAGCAATGCCCCTGTGCAGAGGTGCCCACGGCAGGGCACCCCTTACCCTGCCACCCCACGGGACTTGGTTCCTGGCTGCTGCTTGACTCATGCCCAGGCAGGGAGTGCCGGGACCTGCGTCGCACCCCCACCCACGCAAGGGATGTTGTGCAACTGCATGCCACCGTGCAGCCAGAGCCAGGTGCCCCTGAGGAGGGTTGGGGGGCTGGCCCCGGCGAAATCCCAGACCAGTTGGCAGTGCTAACCCCCACCACGTGGGTGTCAGAGCCTCCGAGCTGGGTTCTCTGAGGTGCCACCTTGCAGCAGCATAAGGTCTCTGTGCAGGTGGAGGAGGCCCTTGGTGCCACAGTGGCCAGGTGTGATGGCTGTCAATGAAGCAAGGAAGGCACAACACCTTCACCAACTTATTTCCCCCTCTTAAATGATGCTGGAGCTGGGTTAGGCCCCATGAAGAAGCAGATGTGTCCTTGCTGCAGTGGACCCACCGGTCCCTTTGCACGGCTGGGTGCACCTGGCTTCTGTCCCCGGTGGAAGATGACCTGGAAGCCAGGGCAAGGCCCGGCCCCACTGCCCATGC